>JAPYYX010000953.1:0-60420 GCA_030522605.1 Cremastinae sp. B BG-2022a
TGCTCAAGATAGGACCAAATTAAGTTAACCTGAAGATTGAAAGCTATGAAAAATAATTTTAAGGCTTAAGGGGGCCGTCGTGCCCCACCCTCCCCTAATAATATTTAATTGGAAATTCAAAATGTGACGATAATTATAGACATAAGAATTAGAGCAAAAGAAGAACATAGGATTATCCACCGGTACATATGTATCAATTCATCAAATGAGTGCTGATGGAATTCATGAGTTTAAATTAAAGTATAGGTACAAACAAATTACACACGTGGAATTAGCCATGAAAAATATGTAGAAAATGTAGAGGATGAGAAATTCATTCCCGATACCGTGATAACAAGTTGTGGTTATGAGGAATGTGATTTTATTTTTGGTCGAAGTATAGTAGCGCCGTTTATTGAAAGCTCGATCAACGTTGATTGATAATAAATTGATTAAATAATACTGTTTAATTAGTAACGTGACTAAAACATTTGAACGTAATCATAACGTTAAATTGATACATTTTCATTTTTTTACTCACTTTTTAAAAATTAGCAGACCTTATCGAAATTCTCGAAATTTTACTTGAATATACTCAAGTTTTTGATATCCATTGTCTTTCACACGTTAATTACCAATTAGAATCGTGACGTCCGTACTCTATAATTTGGAGATAATAAATAGCACATGAAACATTAAATTTACATACTAATAATATTGAAAACAGACATCAGTGAATATAAATGAAAATCTGTCACAGGACTCCAAACAGAAAGTCATATGTAAAATCTCTCTAAGCGGAAAGCGGATTCGCATGCAAATCGATAATTACTGTTAAAACACTTGTTTTAACAGAACATGGAAGTTTAGGCTCGTTTCGCATCTCTTTATAAGCGGACTTGAACTCGAGTACTTTAGAAGTACTCGTGTACTCTTTTGGAAAAGTCGATTAGAAATGGCTCTTCGTGATACTGCTATTGCCATCAGCTTTTTCGGATTTTTCGTTTCGGTACAGTGCTATGTATTAATGCCTAGTTCACTTGCCCAAAATACCGACCCAGTTATAGATATTTATTATTGTACTGCAGATCAGGGTAAGTTCAAGAATTCCATGCAATGACTTTTATTTATGCAATAAATCGACAAATTTTTTGACATCTTGATAATTTAAGTATTTTTCGATCGGGATTAAAAAATATTCAGTCTCTTGCTCACTCTCCTTTGAATTAGAAAACGTAATATCTCTTTTTATCATACTTTTTTAATAGAAATAAATAAAAACTATGATCGATATCATAGAAATTTACTAATAAATTTTTTAAGGAGGTTCTGTCGCTTCATGCTAGTCAAATCAGAACTGTTTTTTCGCGTTTTCAAATGGAGCTGAAATGAACATATTCCCATATTTGATAAATCTTCTCAATTTGGAAAATGATTTTTTTATTTCAAACATTTCCATATTACACAAAATAAACAAAAAAAAATTATTTGATAGTGTTAATTTGATTCATTTTCTTGTATGAATTAGTATGGAGTCACGTGAAATATCAACGAATTGATACTTCAATGAGTGAATAATTCTCTCAGAACTTCGGTAACTGTAATTTTTTATGTGAGAATCTCAATCCTTATAATCCAAGGAATCCGTGAATTTTTTCAGATTGCCGAAAAGTTCAATCTAAATACATTTTTTCTTCACTTTACGAAAGTATGGTAACCAATTCTCAAAAGTCTCTATAGCTTTTTCTAGCTTTTATGCAATTTTAGACAAGTTTATTCTCACTTGTTCAGTCGGCAATGCCACATCAAATTTCGCTATCGAGGAACTGACATTATATTCTTCACTGTCAAAAAAATTGCTTTGCTAAAGTTCATTTTGATAATTATAACGATACCTCCTTAACATTTCGACCGACGAAAATCTTCGAGATATCTGGACGAAATAGCAAAAAAACATAACTACTCGGTGCTCACATTTCATGATTTTGGTAAAATATATTTTTTTATGGTGCTACAAATAATGGAACGGTTCGACGCATTTCAGACGCATTTGAGCGCGACTGTGCGGCTGATCCCGTGAAAATTCGCGGCTGTAATAGAGTGATGTACAATAAAGTGTGCCATCTAAGCTTAGGGAAGACGCTTGAACTCTCATTCACAATCGCAGCACGTTAGTACTTTTTAAACTAATTTTACAAATACATATTCTCAATACGAGTTTAACAAATTAAATAATGATTAAGCGAATATATAATGATTTCGATATAAATAAAACGAAAAATAAAAATTGACCTAAAATTTTCATTATGCAGCATTTGCCATACATGACCCGAACATCACCATAGCAGGGGTCGATTTTTACGAAGATTCTTATAGAATTTCGAATTCTGCTTTATGTGATCCTCCAGGATGTAAAACCTTAGCTGAAGAACAGCTGAAATTTACTAATGCACAAATTCGAATTCCTTCCCGTGACGACATGTTCAGCAAAGTAAGACACACTTGCTTCTATCATTTATCAATTTTTATACGTTAATTTTGTAAATAACATACTTCTGTCTGTATTCTCGACCAGACCAATCTATCCCTATGTATTTTGACACACTGAAACTTAATCCGGACTCAGTTCGGTTCCGACACCCACAGGTTTTGGGTGAAAGGCAAAAAACCGCTAAGAATGGTTTAAAATAGCGAAAATATGCGATTATTATTATTATAAAACGAAATTTTTGAGTAGCTCACATACATTTCTTACGTATTTCGATGTACTGAAATCAAATGCAGAGTTAATTTGCCTCATACACCTAGCGACACATCGCGATTTCTTCCAAATTTCGAGAGCGTATGAGGGAAATGAACGTTTGCATTTTACTCAAAATCTGAGGGTCTAGGAGCCAAACTGAGCTCGGATTTGGGACCAGCGCGTGAAAATACATAAGGATATATGAGTCTGGTTAAAAGTACGGAACATTTTATACATTCAAATTTGGAATTCTTGGTATTCTGATCTGTACATTAAATATTGTCATTTATTTGACTTCATTGTTTTTCGCAGGGCTTCTTGCTAGAGAGATTTGAGAACATCACAGAATTACAGTATGCTATAGTAGATAAGGAGTACCCAAACGTGAGGTGCTGCTTTGCGTTTGAGGTGTATGTTGATGACGACAATTGATCAAAACTTAAGAGGTTTCGGTATAGTTGGCAGAAAAATCAACAAATTAACACGTAAAACAGATAGGGAATCGAAAAATGATCGAAATTGAATAAAAACTGGAAACAATGTTCGTCATTATTAAATAAACGTATATAAAGTCTCAAAAAATATTCATCTACGTAGATATTGAGTTATTAAAGAAAACATTTCCATTCTTATGCACGGAGTCTATAGCTATATTCATTGAAGAACATCTTGAAAAAGTTTTATCACATTATTCTGATCATAGTGGCTTCTATACCGAAACACCTTAATATGAAATATCCCCGGATTATTTTACCGTATTTTACGATACCGAAAAATGTAAACGTAACATGAAATTTGATTCATTTTCATTGTATCCATTCTATTAATGAATGTATAGTCAAATAAATAAAAGGTACAAGAAGAATCACGAAAACCTAAAACACTCCAGCGTTGCTAATTCATTATCGAATATCATGATTAGCGATTCAACATATTAAGTACCATAAGCAAACCTTATGAAAATTTTCGATATTTTACTCGAGTCTTCAAATTTTTGATACCCATCGACCTCGACACGAGTAAAATTTTTCGGTTAATTACTAATTCGAAGCGCCCCTGTAGTCTATATCTAAAGATGAAACATTCAATTTACATGCTAATGATATTTAAGGCAGACAATAAAGATAAATCAAAGATCTGTTGCGTATCTTTTTGTTCACTTTCGTAACTCTACAAAAATTTTTACAATCGTGTTCCAAAGTTTTGTTATTTTTTAATATACATACGAAATTTTCACTGAACGTTTTTTTGTATGAATTTTAAGAGTTTTATTATGCAGAGATCAGAATTTTCACTGGAAATTGCAACTTTCTAGATTTGTTCTTATCGATGATAACAAAAAGTTAAGATTTACAATGATTAGCATTAAATGATTTTTAGATGGTCAAGCTTCGGCCCATGGTCAAGCTTCTTTTTCTGCCCGCACTGCAATATAATTTGAAAAATATAAGATATCTCCAGACGAAATCAAAAAATTCCTGTCAAGCGATATTAATAATATTGAAAACAGACATCAGTGAATATAAATGAAAATCTGTCACAGGACTCCAAACAGAAAATCATATGTAAAATCTCTCTAAGCGGAAAGCGGGTTCGCATGCAAATCGAATAATTACTGTTAAAACACTTGTTTTAACAGAACATGGAAGGTTAGGCTCGTTTCGCATCTCTTTATAAGCGGACTTGAACTCGAGTACTTTAGAAGTACTCGTGTACTCTTTTGGAAAAGTCGATTAGAAATGGCTCTCCGTGATACTGCTATTGCCATCAGCTTTTTCGGATTTTTCGTTTCGGTACTTGCCCAAAATACCGGTCAAGTTATAGATATTCGATATTGTACTGGAGATCGGGGTAAGTTCAAGAATTCCCTGCAATGACTTTTAACAATAAATCGACAAATTTTTGAAATTTTTTTGACAGCTCGATAATTTAAGTATTTTTCGATCGGGATTATTAAATATTCAGTCGCTTGCTCACTCTCCATTGAATTAGAAAACGTAATATCTCTTTTTATCATACTTTTTAATAGAAATAAATAAAAACTATGATCGATATCATAGAAATTTTCTGATAAATTTTTTTAACATTTCTCATACTGCTCAGTGCTCATATTTCATGACTTTGGTAAAATATATTTTTTCATGTTGCTACAAATAATGGAACGGTTCGACGCATTTCAGACGCATTTGAGCGCGACTGTGCGGCTAATCCCGTGAAAATTCGCGGCTGTAATAGAGTGATGTACAATAAAGTGTGCCATCTAAGCTTAGGGAAGACGCTTGAACTCTCATTCACAATCGCAGCAGGTTAGTACTTTTTAAACTAATTTTACAAATACATATGCTCACTACAAGTTTAACAAATTAGATAATAATTAAGCGAATACATAATGATTTCGATTAAAATAAAATAAAAAATAAAAATTATTGATCAAAAATTTTCATTACGCAGCATTTAACATGCATGACCCGAACATCACCATAGCAGGGTTTGATTTTTACGAGAATTTTTTTGGAATTTCGAATTCTCCTTTATGTAAACCTTCAGGGTGTAAAACCTTCCCTTTTGAAGAACTGACATTTACTGAAGCACAAATTCGAATCCCTTCCCATGACGACATGTTTAAGAAGGTAAGACACTTGCTTCTATCATTTATCAATTTTTATACGTTAATTTTGTAAATGAAGTATTTCTGTCTGTATTTTCGACCAGACAAATCTATCCCTATGTATTTTGACACACTGAAACTAAATCCGGGCTCAGTTCGGCTTCTACACCCACAGATTTTCGGTGAAAGGCAAAAAACCGCTAAGAATGGTTTAAAATAGCGAAAATATGCGATTATTATTATGAATGTACTGAAATCATTTAGTTCATTTGTCTCATACACCCAGCGACACATCGCGATCTCTTCCAAATTTCGAGAGCGTATGAGGGAAATGAACTTTTACATTTTACTCAAAATCTGAGGGTCTAGGATCAGACTTGGGATCAGCGCGTGAAAATACATAAGGATAGATGAGTCTGGTTAAAAGTACGGAACATTTTATACGTTCACCATAACATACATTCAAATTTGGAATTCTTGGTATTCTGATCTGCACATTAAATATTGTCATTTATTTGACTTCATTGTTTTTCGCAGGGCTTCTTGCTAGAGAGATTTGAGAACATCTCAGAATTACAGTATGCTATAGTAGATAAGGAGTACCCAAACGTGAGGTGCTGCTTTGCGTTTGAGGTGTATGTTGATAATTGATCAAAACTTAGCGGGTTTCGGTACGGTTAGCAGAAAAATCAAGAAATTAATACGTAAAACAGATAGGGAATCGAAAAATGATCAGAATTGAATAAAAAATGGAAAAAATGTTCGTTATTATTAAATAAACGTATATAAATTCCCAAAAAATATTCATCTACGCAGATATTGAGTTATTCAAGAAAACATTTCCATTCTTATGCATGGAGTCTATAGCTTTATTAATTGAAGAACATCCTGACAAAATTTTATCACATTATGATCATAGTCGCTTCTGTACCGAAACACCTTAATATGATATATCCCCGGATTATTTTACCGTATTTTACGATACCGAAAAATGTAAACGTAACATGAAATTTGATTCATTTTCATTGTATCCATTCTATTAATGAATGAATGTAGTCAAATAAATAAAAGGTACTAGAAGAATCACGAAAGCCCAAAACACTCCAGCGTTGCTAATTCATTATCGAATATCATGATTAGCGATTCAACATATTAAGTACCATAAGCAAACCTTATGAAAATTCTCGATATTTTACTCGAGTCTTCAAATTTTTGATACCCATCGACCTCGACACGAGTAAAATTTTTCGGTTAATTACTAATTCGAAGCGCCCCGACTGTACTCTATATCTAGAGATGAAACATTCAATTTACATGCTAATGATATTTCAGGCAGACAATAAAGATAAAACAAAGATCTGTTGCGTATCTTTTTGTTCACTTTCGTAACTCTACAAAAATTTTTACAATCGTGTTCCAAAGTTTTGTTATTTTTTAATATACATACAGTTTTATTATGCAGAGAACGAAATTTTCACTGGAAATTGCAACTTTCTAGATTTGCTCTTATCGATGATAACAAAAAGTTACGATTTACGATGATAATCATTGTAAATCGTAACTTTTTGATAATTATCATTAAATGATTTTTAGATGGTCAAGCTTCCGCAATTTCTGGCCACACTGCAATATAAATTGAAAAATATAAGATATCTCCAGACGAAATCAAAAAATTCTGTCAAGCGATATTCGCAAGCCTCCCAAAAGAAGTTCGTATAAAAAATTTCCACGCGGAAAACTAATTTTCGTGAAAATTGATAATACTGTTGAGGCAAGTGTTTCAATAGATTGGAAAAGATTAGACTCGAGTAGGATCTCTTTATAAGCAAACTTAAACTCAAGTGCTTGAGAAGTTTTCGTGTACTCTTTTGCAAAAGACGATTAGAAATGGCTCTTCGCGATATTGTTATCGCTATCATCTTCTTTGGATTTGTTGCCTTGGTACTTGCCCAAAGTAACTACGAGGATATACATACGTACCATTGTACTGGGAAAAACGGTAAGTTCAAAATTTCAACAAGTATTCTTGATTCAATAAAAGATTGATGGTAATTTTTTCTGTTATTTGGTCGGACGAAAATCTTTGAGAAATCTGGATGAAGTTGCAAAAAAGTATAACTGTTCATATTTTATGATTTTACTGAAACCGCTTTTTATATATATTGCTACAACGAATGGAATGTTTTGATGCATTCCCCAGGCGCACCTGAACGCGAATGTGCGGCTGATCCCATGAAGATTCGTGGCTGTAATAGAGTGGTGAACGGTACAGTGTGTCATCTAAGTTTAGGCAAGACACTTGAAATGGTATTCAGAATTGCAGCGCGTTAGTATTTCTTAAACTAATTCTATCAATATTATCAATACGAGTTTGACAAATCAGATAATAATTGGGCTAATATACATATGATAATTTTGTTTTGAATAAAACGGGGAATAAAAATTGAACTAAATGCTCACTATGCAGCATTCCATATACGAGAACCGAACATCACCATAGCAGGGTTGGATATTTCATCCAATTCTTGGGTTATCTCAAATTCTTCATTATGTGAACCTTCAGGGTGTAAAACCTTACCTTATGAACTCCTAAGATTTCAAGATGCAAAGATTGTAATTCCTTCCCGTGCCGAGATGTTTAACAAGGTAAACCACTTATTTCTATCAATTATTTATTCCTGAATTAATTATTTGTTGTGTACGTACTGATGCGTAATTTTTTCAATCGGTTTTTTCATTTGTCATTTTTATATTTATATATTTGCTGTAAAAATATTTGATTTTTCAGTCTGTTTTTTGGTATTTTCATGGATAAAACATTTTTTTATATTTTTATATTTTACAACTTTTTATATTTTGCTAAATCCAAGTTTATTTGCTTAAAATGCTGATATTGAATATTTTAGTTTACTCCATTTTCCTTTTTATCTCAGGGCTTCTTCCTAGAGAGGTTCAAGAGCATCGTAGAATTGCAGTATGCTCTAGTAGACAAGAAGTCCCCGGAGACAAGATGCTGCTTTGCGTTCGACGCATTTGTTGATATATAGGCAACACATAAATCATCATTCGATAGAAACTTTATACGAAATATATTTTACCAGGACTATACATACTACCATAATAAAGTGACGTCTACCTATATAACAATTATTCCCTTGAGGAATATCAAATTTTAATGTAACATGAAATTTGATTCGTTTTCATTGTATCTATTGTATAAATCAAATAAACCAATAAAAAAGGTGCAAAAATAATCACAAGGGCCCAAAACTTAATTAATTATCCACTATCATGATTAGAAATTTAAGATATTACTATAAATATTCAAGGACTAAGAAAAATAAGTATTCATCACAGAGGCCCAAATTGATACGTCAACCTCACAAATTAAAGTTATTCTTCGGATACTCTCGTAAAAGACAACACTTCTCATAGCATTTTTATCGATGTCTACTGTTACTAGCAACGAAACAAATGCATTGAAGAGACATGCTACGAAATTATGCGTAACCTTAGAAACCCAACATTAAATACAGAAAAATGTGGAGGATAGACAAATTGTTAGTGATACGTGGAAATAAATTTTGTTTGTGAAGTACGATCATCCCCGGCGAGAAAATATCGTTTTTTTTGGTCGATGAATGACGGAAAAGCGACATGGTGGCGCCTTCAGTTGGAAGCTTTGTACGCATCTCGTACGGGGTGGAAAACGCGACACCAGGGCGCCTTGGCACTTTGCCGCTTCGACGACTCTTTCTCTCTCTCTCTCTCTCTCTTTCTATATATCGCATCCCTTTTCCTCTATCTCTCTCTGTCGCCGGTCCTCTTGGGAGGTTGTCGCCTCACCGGCGTCTTCGTGCCCCAACTCGTTCCCTTTTCGCCCTTACCTCTATACCACGCACACAGAGCCAATTAAAATCCATCCCTCTTTCCCAATAAATCCCGCATAGCTACGTGCGCAGCGTTCAGCTGAATTTCAGTATTTTATTTTTCTCTCGAATCGACGCTACAAAGAATTTTTTAGTATGGAATACATTCAAAGAAGAATCGACATAATACAAAATATTCCTCTTGTGATTCGACATCAGAAGAATTGTAGACTAGGGTTTTTCAAAAAATAATGCTATTCGGTTATAAATGCGACAAAATCAATGTCATTTGAATACCCAATATTTTCAACTTAAAAACTAATTGTGATAATATGATGAAATTTTGTAATACATTTGTAGTGTATGTCTGTATTTTTTATTATTAATCAATAAAATTAATTTTTTATCGTTGATTGATACAATTTTTAGATTTAAAGTTGATAATATTGAGTATTTAAATTAAATGTGTCGGATTTTGTCATATTTATAATCGAATAACATTATATCAAACAGTTCAGTGTCTAAGTAGGTTTGATAACTCCGAAACTGCTAACCTCACGCAAATCTTCATACAAACTTTTTTTGTAGAGCGTTAAATGTCTTATAAAAACTATCTTTCTCATTACATATTAAACATAGATTTGTTTTTGAATAATAAAATTTCAAACGCCAGAAAAAATGTTTTTCATATCATTTAAATGGGAAAAAATTGAAGATTACCACCTCTGATATTAATATCAAGGGCTCACATATTTGATCGGGGTCTTTGTTCATGGATACACTGATGATCCATCAATGATTTTTGAAGAAAAAATAGTAATTTTTTCGAACACCCTATAGCACACGTATATAAGACTTTCAAAAAGATATTTTGCTACATAATAAAAAAAGCTGCGACGAATTTTAATTTCCCAAAAAATGCATTGATAAGAAATTTTTAGTGTATAAAAAAAACCGTGACGATTCATTTTTGGTTCGACTAAACGACGGCAAAGATAGAGGAAACCGAGCACGCAATAATCGTTTGATTGAGATAGATCAATCATGGGGTGAGTTTGTCCTCGGTAATACATCGGTTTTGAAAGTGGATTCCTCCTTTATCAGAGAGGTGAGTGACAGACGTCAAACCGGAATACGCATTATTTTTCCTTCGCATACGTACAAAGGACGCGAGGTCCGCTCGTATTTTTTTTTTCCTTCGCCATTTTTATCCTTCAATGCTTTTCCTTTTTCTTGTTTTCTCTCCCCCTCCCCGTCATCTTTTTGTCGTACAAATATTACGATGGGGGAAATGGCGTGTCGAGACAGAAATGAGTGACGGGCACGTTGTGGTTAACAGGCTGGAAATTGGTATTTTCGGTACACGGCGAGATAACGGTGAGAAGGGAGTCGGGGGAAAAAACGCTTTCGGGAACGCGTTGGAAAACCGGAGGACAGAGGGGAAAGATGTGAAAATTCTGACAAGGCTTTTGAATGGGATCGACTGGGTTCGCGTGTACGGGAATCGCTTTTTTTAGTCTATTTTCCCCTTTTTTCGTGAGATACGACGTCGGTTCCAAACTCGTCAACAACGTAGACTTTATCCGCGACAGGTTATACACGGGATACACACTTTCGATCTCTTTATCTTTCCCTTTCGTTTTTATCGTATTTACTTCTCTATTCTGATCTCTTTTTTTCCTTTATTACCGAAATTCTAATTAAATATTGATCTTTGAGCTCTCGTCACGGAGACAAGTGCTCGAATTAGATTTCGCACAGCTGTCAACCGAGATAGCAAATATAAGAATTGAGGATTTCAGAGTTTTTTGATTCTGATACAAAATTTTATGTATTTTATTTTATCTGCTTTATCATATTCTTATATTTTATTGATATAAATTATTAATAATGTTTGCCATAAAAAATATTAATTTTTTCTTAACTTTCGATGATCATGCAATATTTTTTTTTACATCCATCATGAATTGATGTCTTCAAAATATGTATTCTAGACGTTAATTCTCGTTTCTTGCACTCAACGAATCGATATCGGTTTTCCATAAATTTCCTGCCAGATTGTAAGAATCGAGTACAAAATTATTACACGCAGTAAACGATTTTTCGCCCCCATTTTCTCATTCACACTTTCAAAAGGGAGTCCCGTTCGTTTCCACGTGCGTTGCGTCACAATCAAAAACGATAATAACACGTTAGAACGCGGAACACAAAAGTCAATTATAAGAATCATAAATAATCGTTGGTTCCAACGTACGTTCTAACCTTTCTTTTTCTATTTTTATAACTTCTTTATTTCTTTCCTTATATACACGTCTGTTCTCTTTTCTCTGTCTTTTTATCCTCTAATTCTCCTGTGTTTCTTTTTATTCGTCTTAAAAGGTAGAGGACGAGTTACGACCGGAAATTGTTTTAGTGCCGGCGGCGACGTTAGATCCTTCTCGATAATTAACCCCAAATTAAACTCCCGAAATACCGAAGAGGAAAAAAATATCGAGAAAAGAAAAAAAAATGTTACGAGGACGAAAAAAAGGTCAAAATTTTTTCGGCGTAAAATCGGGCAGAAAAACGTAGTCGGTAAACGTTCTCTCGTGACGGAACGACGTTAAGAAGAAGTTCCATCGCGAGACGGAAGCGGCGTGGATATTAGGGATCCGGCGAAGGATTCCGAGATGAGTGCTTCGTGTACTCGCGACCCTCGTCACGTGGAAAATCATCCGCGAAGAAACGGAGCACCGGCGTCCTCTTATCGTAATCTTGAAATCCGCAAAATGCCAACGACAGACGAGCTCAGGTCGTTGGGAAAAAAACGAAGGAATAAAGTTCCGACAACTTTTCCTTCCGCAAAAAAAGAGAAACGAAACATTTTCCTGTTTTATGAAATGAAACTTATCCGCTCGTATATATTTTCGACAATATTCAGATGAAAATGGTTAATCGAGACATTTTTTAATAATTTTTTATGATAACAAAATTTTTGACACTTCTGTAATTCTTGATCGTCTCTAATATAAGGATGTAATCGAGATAATTCGAAACGGCGAAAATCTGAAAATTTGAACACTCACTCATAATAGAACTCTAATGAGGAAACTGTGCAAATTTCAACTCAATTCACTAAACCGTTCAAAACTTATAATAAATTGAATATTATACATATTCTTATGCAAATTCATCGAAAATCAAAATACAATAAACTATAAAAATCGAAAAAAACGGTAATAGTTACTTGTGAATTGTTTCTCAATATGTTTAATATTAAAAAAATCTTTCTGCCAAATTTCATTAACTTGTAGTAAGCAGTTTTGAAGAAATTATCCACTTATAACAACAAAACGAATTTCCCTCTCTAACAGTACGTATAAAAACTGATTAAAACGATGAGGATATGTTGGCAATTTTTTTCTATTTTTTTCTATCAGTACACATAAAAAATGTTGATAACAGAGTTTGAACAATTATGTCTAAAATTTTTATCTCTGAATTGCTTAAACAATGAATAATATATGATAATTATAAACTCATTGAGTATCATTTTAAATATCACAACAAAAAATGTCAACTTTATAACAAAAAACAAAGACTAAATCTTAACAATTCAGTGTAGAAAAGTCACTTTTGTCAGGTATTGTACCTCCAGTTCATCCTTAAATTTAACCATTTTTATGTCTATTCTCAGCATCATGAAAATTTCCAAATCGAGTTCCTCGAAAGGAAGTTTCACATTTGGCACGATGAGAATGCCAAATTTCTTATTATTTAAAAAACCAGAAAAATAATACCCTTTTTTTATATATTTTCCGAGAAAATCCAATGTGATGGCTATAGGACCGACCTCTGGTCGGTTTACAGCGAGCTGTTGCAACGCCAGTAGTATAAGAGAACAGGGTAATTAATTACGAAGCCTTGAGAAACCGCGACGATAGGCAACGTAATTAATTAACCGTTTAATTTAGATTCTATCGGACCAAGAGACAGAGTGAGAGAGCGAAAAAGACAGTGGGAAATTGAAGTAAAAATAAAGAGGGAGACTTTCGCTCATACCACTGTTGATTCTCTTTTCCAACTTCGTCTTGTACGGATTCATCTCTCCGTTCCTTATCTTTGTCCAAAGTGTCCACGAAACACGAAAAGTACATTCACTCCTTCCTCCTTCTCTCTCCCTCTTTTTCGCCTTCTCTCTTTCTCTATCGCAACAATTATTTTCCTTCTCGCTCAATAGTAGAATGTTAATTATCCCCGAGTTGGACTCGAACCATCTCTCTTACCCGGCTCTGAGATAATTTACGAATCACCTGACGGATAATTAGGCTCAGTAATCGTGTACGATTTAATTTCTCCAAATGGCATTCCCATCCCGAAAAAATTTATTTCTCGTCTTTTTTCAAAGCTTGTTCTCATTTCAACAAATAATTAAAAAATTCTATCATGTTTCTAAATAATTCAAATAGAAAAAATAAAAAATATTAATACCAAAAAAAATAATTTGATACTAAATAATTTTCAAAAATTATGTATTTAAAAGTATAATTGCTCTTTGAAAACAAAAATTCACAAAAAAGAATTTATAACAATGAAAGAGGGAAGAAGTAATGTGAAAAGTTGTGAATAAGTGAAAAATGGGATTCGGAGAGAAAGAGAGCAAGAAGCGAGAGGGAGAGAGAGAAAAATCGTGCTAAAAAGTGGCAAAAATGAAAAAAAAGAAGAAAATCAAGTATGAGAACAGTGTAGAAATTTCATTCGTCTGATTACCCTCGTGCCGGAGGAATTTTTTTTTCTCTCAGTCTCGAGAGAAAAGTAGCTCTTACATAGTTGTGTATTTTTCTCCTCTCTCGCTCTTTTTTCTGATTTTGTTCGTTTCGAACGAGAAAGTTTAATTATGCCTTGAGGTGGTTTAAATGGCTGTTAAGGTCATTGCCACGAGTGCAGCGCGAGAAAGATGCATGGAAAAAGTAACGACAGTAGAATCTGGGAAAGGAGAGAAGTTGAAGAAAAGGAACAGTAGGAAATAAGAGAGGAACGAGGGGAAAAAGAAAAGGTGCTTCGCGCCCTGTAGACCTCGGAGCACGCGATCCCGTACAACAACTCGCGCACACGCGAATACATCTGCTTTATTTATGATATACGAGTCTTTCCCTGCCCAATCTTTTTCTTTCCTTCTAATCATTTATCAACCCCTTTTTACCCTACGACTTTTAGAAATACTCGATTTTTCAAAGTTATTCAAATTTCTAATACGTTAACGTTTTAAGAACTCTATTCCATCATGTGAATTAATTTTTTCTTTCATACGATTTATCATCGCTGTTAGAATAAATTTACAATAAAAATTTACAATTGAGCCAGCGCTGACCCGATTGCGAGAGTTTAAAAATTTAAAAGATTGCTTTATTTTTTAAAAAACATTTTTAATATTTTTGTTTTTTACTTTGATAAAAAAAATGACAAGAAACGAATCACGTTTTACAATTGAAGTAATTTCATCGAGGAATTTATTTATATATTTTTCCTCGTTTCTCGAAGTAAAAAATTGGAGAGTGCAGTTTATGAGATTTGGAGCGATGAAAATCGGCGATGAATCGTCGATAAATGTGAATCGATTCGTGTCAGAAGACCCCGTACGTAAATACTTTGAACTTTGTTCTCATTTTTTTCTTTCGTCCTCATCTCTCGTTCGCCGGTGAGCTCGTTGCCTCATTCACGCTCGAGCTTTCAGTCGCTCACCCTTTTTATTTCTTACACTCTTCGTTTTTCTTATTTTTTCGTTGCTTTTCTTTTTTTTTCGGTCGCAATTCACTCGCGTTTGTAAGTCTCGTTTGTTCACTCGTCAGAGTGAGACTCCGTACGGGCGATTCCCGGACGATTCACTAATGAAGACATTTAATCAAGAATGCTAATCGTATTTCAAACTCTTTATCCTTACCTCGTAATTTTTGTGAAATTTTTTCCCTCAATTTATTCCGTTTGTCAATAGATTCGATCCTCATCTTCCACTACGATTCATTTACAATTTTTTTTCGTTATGAAAAAATTATAAATTAATTCAATTTTTATATAATGTTTCTTTTTTATTTTAGTCCGTAAAAACCGTTAAAAAATAATCTGTACTGTTCTTTTCAGTTAATTTATTAAGTGTTTTGTAATTTCGTTATTTTTACGCTAAATTTCGTTTACGGCCAATAACGAAATTCTCTGCATCCAATTTTTTTGTAATCTTAAATTAGACGCTCCCTTTTTAATTTAATCACCGCGCAAAAACTCGGACTCGCGGAAGGATCATCGGAGAGCTCATTCAATTCAATAATTCGTCGAAGATAAGCGTTTACGCGAAATTCCCTCAAGCGCGATAAATTTATCCTTGGTGAAGGATGGGGAAGGGTAAGTCCTTATCGGAGCGAGGTCCCCACCAAGAAGAGGGAAACGAGAAGGATAAGAGAATAAAAAAAGGAAGGACAAAAATGAGGGGAAAGAGAAGAGCGGAGGATGCGACAGGACAGCGACCGTGTCCTCTGCGTTATACCGTCAGGAAAGTTAAATCCGCACTTTGCTTCTTACTTTCTCCCGATTGGTGTGTCCTTCGTCCTTCTCAAGCTCTCTCTCATTATCACTATTTTCATCTTTCTCACGTATTTCCCTCCCTCAATTTGTTGCCCAGCTTTCTCCCTCTTTCTCGTCACGCTCGTAAATCCTGTCGAAGATCCTTGCCCGAAGGATATCGCCTAACTACTTGGGATTTGGCTTGCGTCCTGGCGCAGGAAAACGTCAGAGAACGGGCTGGATTCTAGCCTCTCTCTGCATCTGCCAACTATAACGACGTCCATTAGCCGCAAGGACAAACATCTTCTCCGTCTCGTGAGAAACGCGTCCGCCCAAGATCCTCGTCTGGAAAACCCTTCGCGAGAGCTTTCGTGCAGCAAATTTGTCGTCCGTTGTGAAAAATAATATGCACTCAGACCTGATTAAAAGGAAAAAAAACGCGCACACGTGTCTCGACGATCTTCAACATTTTTCTGTGTTTTTTTATCGTTTTATACCATTTTTTGTTTTTTTATCGTTTTATACCATTTTTCTCTAGCGTAGACAAAACAAAACGAATTGAATAAATATTCCATAGTACATACAATAATCATCATAGTAAAAATCAATTTGAACGCAAAAATTGAGTAATCGGGATTGAGAAACGAATTCGCAGAAAATGACGTTTTTACTTATATATAAAAGGAATCTATTTACGAATTTGACATATGCTGATATCGATATTTGAAACGTCAAGACAATAATAATTATAACAATCAATTACAATAGAAAATTGAGTAATCAAGATTGAGAAATTCTCAATGTACAATTTTTATTTATAAAAAGTGCAATTGCGAATTCAGGACGCTGATGATCGATGAGATTTTCAGCGAGCGAGGCACAAAAGGTTCGTGTAAAAAATGAATTTTACAAAGGATCGCGATTGAATGCAAAATTCGGGTGTGGAGAATTTTCGCGGAAAAGAGAATACGTTAAGTCGGTGGATCCATTGAAGAATATGTCACGGTGCATACAAAGATATATATACGGGGATTCTGCGTAAGGAATGGTAAACGAGTCTCGGCAAGACCGCAGACCGAAGGAATGCTTAATGAGCCAGACATCTCTCACGTGGGAGCAATCGCCTTTTCACGATGAGAGCAGAAGCCCGCGACTGAGCGAATGTTTGCAGTCTTCCCGCAGTCCTGTGGAAAATACAACAGAAACGAAGAGGGAGAGAGAGAGAGAGAGCGAGAGAGAAAGAAAAACAGAGGAGAACAAGGGAGACAAATTTAGTGATAAAGAACGAGGGAGAGAGATGGGAAGTTTTAGAATGAATTTGTAGAATAAGACGAATATGAGAGAGCGTCGAAATGACATAACGACGTAAATTCGTATTTCTCGAGGCTGTTAAGCTCGTACGGGAATTCCAAGCGGGTGAAAATTCCGTATATTGAGACGAGAGCAAACTTGCCCTCGAGATTTGACGTCGGGAACACGAGAATTTCTCGAGACGAACAAGAGAACGAAAACAGAGATGTATAGAGGAATGAATCAGACTGGAAGAGAATCCTCGTATATTCTGTGATAACAACCGGTAAGAGGAGTAAAAACGGTGTATGCAATAAAAGGAGAAAAAAATTAGGTAAATAATTTCTTAGAGCCGGTGGTCGGAGAGAAAAGCCAATCGTGCGAAACGATTACTCGTTCTGTGAGAAATTCTACTTCAAACGTAAACTAGAATATATTTTTTCGCATAAGTCATTTTTTTATTATTTATTTATTTTTAAGATTTTGTTATTCTTATAAATTGTGGAAAATTATTCGGAATCCGGGCTTCAGTGCCGGAGGGGAGGAAGCATTTTTTAATAATTTATAGAGAGGTATCAAAAGAATGATAACAATGATAACAGAAGCCAATTAGAAGTGACAATAATTTTTTTCATCACTTTTATGAATTTTAAAATCGTTGAAATTTCGTCCTCCTTCAGTTTTTCAACTTTCGCATGTAGATTTTTAAATATAATTTATTGTAATTAGATTTAAAAAATTAAATTTGCGTTTTACTACAGGTACTATTTTATTTTTTAATCGATATCTTTTGGAGCATTTATTCATTTATTTTAATCCAATTAACGATTTAATTCATCTCTTTTTATTTTCTATCACTATCGAACAGGAATCGCAGTTTTTTTCATTTTTATTTATTTTTCTTTTACTATTAACAAGCCGAACAATCGACGGTTCAGTAACGAGGGGACGACGACGATATAAATAAAATACGGTGCACAACATTGTGCGAGTCAAATGCGTTCGCAATCAAGTCGATAAGGTACACGGGGACACGTGGAATTCTCTCTTGAATGAATATATGTCGAGTTACCGGTTCATACGAGGCATTATCGCTCCGGAATATCTAATCATCGGCATAAATACGCAGCGCATAGACGATCCGGGCCAGAAATACGAACACACTTTTTTCACCTCTTTTTTTTCGATTGTCAGCCTGTCAGAGCCCCCCCAACAAATCGAAATATTTTCGCTGATTGCGAACCTGTAGAATTGTTCTATTTCCAACCTGTTTCGTTAATTTAATAAATTTTCCCTGATTGCAGATTCAATATATTCGATACCGGAGATTTTATCTGGCGTTATATAAATCAGTTCCTATTTTAGTTTTACCTTGTTATTATTCCAGATATTCGTTCAATTTTTATTTATCATTTTACTATGATGAAGCTTCGTTTATTGATGAATTATATAGGACAATTGATCATGATTTATGGATTAGTTAGAAATTTCGTGGTTGGAATATTTATACATAGTTGAAACGTATCGGAAAGAATTTCTTATGTTAGGAAAAGCTTCAATCGCATCTAAATTACGAAGTAGTACATATGTGTTACATAGGATTATTTTCCTTTACTTCGTTCTATTTGGATTGTGTTTGCGAACTTTTTAGACCCTACTCAGAGCATACATTTCGTTCATTTTCAATCTATTTCGGTAATTTAATAAATTTACTCTAATCATAGATTCGATTATATATTCGATATCGTAGATTCTGCCCGACGCTATATATAAATCACTTCCTAATTTAATTTCAGAGCTTCTTCTTGTTTTAGGCATTACTGGTTTGATTTTCATTTATAATTTGTGTAGAAATAAGTTTTATTAGATTCGTTCGTTAGAAAGTACAATTCAGGAATGAGATAACATTTCCTCTTTGCACAATTTAATTTTTTTTAACGTCAAATGGGAATCCAATCAAACAGCATAAATACATATCACGAACACTTAAATTTTTAAAATAAAACTAAAATATCCAAAATCAACATACATTTGACCATTATAGGATTTAGTTTATTGTGGATTAAAAATGTGACCATTCATCATGATGTGACAATTTATCAGAACAAGTAAAAATTTCGTGGATAGAATTTTGTATACGAAAAAAAATGTATTGGAAAAAAATTCATAGGACGCTTGATCCACATCCGTTTTGCGAGGTACATACAAAGAGAATCATTTTTTCCTTTTCGCTCATTTTATTCGGATTGTGCTCGCCAAGAGCAAAAACGTGTAGAAGGAAAAGGGGATACGTGTGGGACGAGTTTAGGAGGGAAAATCCCTTCGGTAATCAGCGGAGAAATTCAAATAGGATCTCTTTAGGGTACCTCCGCTCCGAAACGCTTTAACGACTGTAACGCAACCGAGAGATCGGCTCTGATTGCTCTGAGAGTCTTTTCTGTACTCTCCTATGAAATATCCAACGGGAAAGAACTTTCCCGGAGTCCCGAGGCCTCGATCTCGATTGGGTGACACTGGAATTCGAATCGTTTCGCTCCAATCCTTAATTCCGAAATTCCCTGATCAAGGTCCCTCGTCTATTTTTGTAAACAACAGCAAACATTTTTACTCCTAATTCGAACACGCGACTGATTTTACTTGAAATTGGTGTTTAATCCATACGAGTGCGAGAAGGACAGATGCAAAACGGATTTGCTATTCTCTTAGAGATATTTTAGAAAAGGAATCAAATCACATTACTCTTTGATGGAAAGAAAACAACGTGGTTCTTTTTTTCTTTGAAAATTGTTCATTTTCAGAGAAAATAGCGAAGTTCGATTTCGCACGATATAGGACACTTAATAATCAACTTTTACAATCTAATCATCAAATCCAATCATGTAACATTATTTTGTAAATTTCTATTACTCAATGAAATTCAATTAAAACCAAAAACTATTATCTAAAAATGAAATTGATACCAGCAACACAAAATATTTCGCAACTGTCATTTGCCATAAACCAGCTTTCAAATATAATTAACATTTATATAGTAGAGTTCTGCATAATTTCATTAACCGATACAAACACCCCAAATATCCCACTATCCGAGTGCTTGAAAAATTGATTACTGATAATCGATTACTACAAGATTAGATCTTAAATTAGATAGTTCGACTGCATTTAAATATAGACTGCCGATTATATTTCTTAGGCTTATTCATATGTAAACTCCTTCGAGACGATAAAGCAGCATACATTCGAGATCTTTTTCCACCTGCCCATATTACTGAAAAACCTTCCCGTCAAGAATCCCACATTTCACATTCCGAATCACCGCACAGTTTCTCTGCATAAATCGGTTGCACTTGGAACTGCCTATTTTTGGCACTCACTTCCGTCTAATCTCCGTTTATTGAGCTCTCTTTCGGCTTTCAAGGTGGGCCTATGGTCACGTCTATCAATCACATCTATCAAACGGAATAAGTCAGAGAGCAACCCGCTAGTAAACGTTTGAATGCGATTGATTTGTGATAAAAATGAGACACCCTGTTTTGTTATTATTGATCGTTGATTACTGATTATAAATATTCTAGTTTAAGAAATTTATTGTTTGTTGAGAAAAAAACTTATTGATCTTGATTAAGAATTGTATTTTATATTATTTTCATATTATTATGTATTATTATTGTACTTTCGTAGTTGCATACACAAATTTGTAATTTGTTTATTATCCTTGCCAAAGGGAAACCAATGCATAAATATATTATTCTATTCTATTCTAAATATGAATATAGAAATATAAACCAAAAATGCAAACAGCATTAATTTCTGGGACATTAAGGTTTAAAAGCACTGAACACCATTCACTGTCATAACAAATGCATCTTTAAATTAAAAATGTAAAGAAGCCGGAGCTGAAGGACCAAAGTCAATAGGTATTTGACAGCATAATATTGTTACTAGAAATTAGAACCTAATCGAAACAATATCAACAACTCCATGAAATGGACCCCATATGCTGATGTCAGTATAGTTCATCATTATCGTCATTACTATCCATTCAAAATCCAATAACTAACATACAAATCTATGAAATGAGCCCCATGCTGATCTCAATAGAGTTCATCATTATCGTCATTACTATCTATTCAAAATCCAATAACTAACATACAAATCTATGAAATAAATGTATTTCGTTGGATCTTTGATATTGGCAAAAGTTCCTGACAGGAAAGTAGATAAATTTTCGCCATTTCTGACACTGCGGGAGCTTTCCCATTCGGAAGCAGATTCCTGGTGGTTGATGGTCCGCGGAACATTTGTCTCTCGAAGTTCGGGCACCGAAATAACGAGATACGAGAGGAAAATAAGAGGAGGGAGATTCGCGGTTGTTTCGAGAGTTTTGGCCTGTGTGTGTGTATGTGTGCGAAGAACAAGGGTGAAGAGCTCGAAATGGGGGGGTTGAGAAAGGGGATGGCATCAGGAATGGATTGTTACGTTCGCGGTGTGCGCTGATGGCGGGGGAGTGCAAACACAATGCGGGTCCAAAACGGTGAAAGCTGCTTTGGTATAAACGCGAAAAGGGCCTCTTACTCGCCGCGAGTCTCTCTCTCTCTCTCTCTTTCTCTCTCACCTTCTCTCCTCGAGCTTTCGCCGACAATGATTGTCGAGTGCTGGTTTCGGTGGAGTCACCGCGCGGTATATCCGCCCGGACCGTTTGTTTCTCCAAGGTTTTGACGGCCGCGCGAAACGCGATACCGAACATTGTTATACCTTGATCCTACAAAGCGAAACCGAAACATTCGACGCACACAATGCATCCCATCCCCAATTATGCGCTCGCATTTCTCGTTTTCCATCCCCTTTTGCTCATTTTCGTTCTCCCTTGGTTTCTCACTTTTTCGCTCCCTCGCTCCTTTTGCTCTGTCATTCTCTTGCATTCTTCTTTTATTGCGATTCGTTTTCGACTTTTCGTTTTTTTCTGTTTTTCGTTCTATTTTGTTCTCTGACCCTTTTAACCCTTCATTCGAACCTACGTATACCGTGTTTAGTCTCTTGAGACGAGAAATCCTTGGCGGAACTCGGCTACTCTTCAGAACTATAGGTATATGATGTATACACCGACAATTGAGAAACCTCCAAAGATCGAGGTTTCGGAAATTTGATTAAGGCGATACGTTCAGTTTCTTAGTATGAGCGAGTTATAGCTCCTATTTAGGCACTTTATTTATTCAATTGTTATAAACAAAATTAGTTGATGCGAGAGTCTTATTTAGTTGGGGTGTATGGTGGAGTTGAGAAACCTGCTAACTTGAAACTACCTGTAGAAGTAGCTGAGAGGGCTTCATCGAGATATGAATTTCATCTTATGAGAAACCTGCTAACTTGAAACTACCTGTAGAAGTAGCTGAGAGGGCTTCATCGAGATATGAATTTCATCTTATGTATACACTGATGTGAAATGAACATTTGATACATTCTATCAGATTCAGTTTGTTGGTGCTTTCGACTTAAAAATAACTTGCATCGAGTTTAAAACTTTTAAATCAATTGCATTGGCAATTGTTACGATGTTTCAAAATAAAAATGTATAATTGTTTTTAAATATCTAAAGAAATAAAATTGTGAAAATTTAAATCTTTTCTATGATTAGGTTCAAATATATATATTCAAATATACTTGTGCTCCATCAAAATGAAACATATCGTGGTTTTATAATTGCTTTTAATATACAATCAATTGACTACGAAATAGTAACATAACCTCCTTGGATATATTGGAATCTGCCATACCATGCCATGACATCTAATAACAGAAAACTGAACTAGTACTAGTGAATATGGAACAAGTAATTGACTTTATTGACACATCAATATATCATACATATATTGCTTGGGTCCGTTCCAAATCTCATAAAAGTAAGTAGTATACATAAAGTTGGAAAATTTAGTGTTAATCGAAAGTCGATTTGAGCAGTCGTGTAAAAAAAAATATTTTCAATTCGTTCAATACGAGATTAAAATCATGGGCGTATAGGTCGACAGATTAGTCCTAAGTGGACGGTACAGAGGTAAAGTAATCTCAATTTAGAATCGCGTGTAAAAGGATTTTGGGAGGAATGGAGGGCCCCGCAAGGGTTCAGAGAGTTTCGAGTTTATAACCCTCGTTAAGCGTTCGATTCATCATTTCAGCTCGAAAACTATTAACCAGAGAGGCAGAGAATGAGCGAGAGGGAAAATCTGATGGACGATTAGGGAAGATTTTGGTGAAAGGGCTCGAGAGTTTCCCCGATTAGTGAAACGCGTCCGAAGTTGCGATTTCCCTCTCGCAAACTTTAGCCCTTCGGATTCGCGTGTATCCAGAAATTTTTCTTTTTCTTCGTCCCCTTGTGACGGGTGGAGGCTCGCGCGTCGAGAGGAACGACAAAGCCTCGAGACGAGAGCCCTTTTTTGCCCTCTCTACGAGATCGCTGACTGGCACTGATAATAAATTCGATCTTCCCTCTTCTCTCTCTCAACTTCGGCGCACGCCAGAAAATTCTCTCAGAAAACCTGATCAACGATCTTTCATGCATGACAGAACGTCAGTCTTCGATATTACCGACCTGAGAGTTCTTCCGAATGAAAAATATCGAGATTTCGATACGAGATTGCGAAAACGAATTGATCTGGAATACAAAATGAGGAAAAATAATAAAAATTTGTCTAAGATATCAGAACTAGGAGAAAAATGAAAAAGTACGAAAATCTTTTTTTTAATGATAAAATATCGCTTTGAATTTATCTTAAAACCTTCAAACAATTATGAATAAAGTTAGATCCAAGGCACTATTTTGACTCATTTTAGACCTTTAAGACACTTTTGTCAACAGCACCAAAAAAATTTCATTAAATTAATTTTTTTAAATGTATCAAATTATTCTATCAGCGTATGAAAGATTCACTTTTGAAAATGACAAATTTTACAAATCTCGTTTTCGGAGCAAGTTTTCCTGATTCTCGCCCGATCGTGAGCGATCCATCGAGTGAATTGATTTTAAGTGTTTCCCATATGGTTGATAAGTTTGGGAAAATTTCGGAAACGTGAGAAGCATTCGTGTCGAAAACCGTTGTTTCTCAATCTTCCTTAGGGCGAAATTCGCATTTTCCCTCGAACGCAACGAGATATGGGAAAAGGGTGAACGAAGAGAATCGGAGTGAGGATAAAGGATTTTGAAAGGTGGCTAGACGGGGGAGGGGAAGTTTGAAAGTTTCGACGACGGCCACCTGTCCAACCTCCCTCAAAGCTCGGAAAACCGAACGGAGACTGGTGTCTTCTCGCGTCTACGCGCGCCATCCTCTTGAAGCTCCGATAAGACGACTCTTCCTTTCTATTACACCCTCGTCCTCCCTTATATTTCTTTTACCCTGAAGACATGTCTTCGCCCTTTCTCTTCCACTCATTTTTTTCACTTTCTACCCTTATTTTTATTTTACGCTTCATTCTATTTTATATTAACCCTATGAGGTCGCCCTCCTCGTACGAAACAAAAAGGGCACTGGAGGTCTCAAAGACCCTAAGACTTTGCATCAATGGTATTTGGTCAATTTTTCAATTAGAGGCATTTATTTTTTTTTTCAATTGTGTGGATAAACCTCAAAAAAAATTCTAGCTACGGATTTACCACGAAAGTTTTGATACGAACAATATTTAGGCCCTTTCACAAAAATTGAGAAAATGCTAAGCACCTGAAAGCGACATGGATGCTGGAAGACCCCAGTGTAATAACCTTCTAGAGTTAACATCTAAATGGATAAAATGATCGAAATTGTTGGTATAACAATTTATAAATGTAAAGATATTTTCGCTCCGATAAGATGACTTTTCCTTTCTATTACATGCACCCTCGTCCTCAATCCCACTCTTCACCCCGAAGACATGTCCTCGCCCTTTATCTTCAACTTATCCATTTTTTTCCCTTCCTACTCTCGTTTTTATTTTTATTTCACATTTTTTTCAATTTTACTTTAACACTCGAATGTCGATAATTATTGAGTTTGTTAATAACATTTTTTTTTAAATTCTGCTTACAAATAAATGAACAATTTCTAAATCATTTCTGTACTCTCACCTAATTTCCTTCCCTCCTCATTTCTCTCTCTTTTTCTATCCTCTTAACAACTTTCTTTCGTCTTATCACTTTCTTCATTCCTCTTCTTCGCTCCGGCGACTTTCCTCGTTCTCCCCTTTTCTTCTCTCGAGCTTCCCTTTCATTGTTCTCAAGGATCGACTCGGTGGAATCTGAGCAACCCTTGAAACAGCTCTCCCAACTGAACTGGCTTTCGTCATTCTCTTTGGAGGTAGCCGCAGACCGAGTCTCTGTTAGGCTTTTTGCGTAACAAGACTCTATGACCGTGCATCCGAAAATTTTTAGTTGTCTGAGAAACGTGAGGAAGAAAATTTTTTTCAAATGTATAGAAATTCCTGATGACAAAAGCGAATTTTTCATAATAATATTGTCCAAATGTATAACTTTCGTTTTTGTATAATAAAAGGTTAACATTTTTTAGTGTCACTTAGAATCATACTTTATAATTTTCTAATGTTTTATTAACGATTTTCTTATTATTCAGTATGGAAATAATAAAGAAATAATAATTTTTCATCGAGTTGTATGAGTTGGCAATAGATATTCTTTTATGTGTGCATAGCATGGAAAAAAATGAATAAAACATGTCTTAATTGAATTTTTAAGACAAGTTTGTAATTTTCCATAAAAAAAAAATATTTTAATTAAATATTTTACGCATATTGAGGCACCAAAAAAGCCATTTTCAGTTTGAAAAATAATAAATTATTTTAACAAAAGGTAAAAAATATACATCCAAATGAAATAAATTCTATATGTTAGAAAAAAGTCCACTTTGGTAAAACCGTTAATTGTAGAAATGACTCCAATTCTTTTTCTCCCAGGGAAGAGACACCGGAGCGTTCCTGTTTTTTTTCTTTTTGAAAAATCGTTGAAGCAGAAAGTATCCGTAATACCTGAAAATATTTGGACTCTCATTCGCGATAAAAAAAATGGTATGCGGATGTACGCGCAATTTCTTGGCGTACCTCCAAAAGGCTCCCGACTCGATATTTTTTT
This sequence comes from Cremastinae sp. B BG-2022a, assembly GCA_030522605.1. Taxonomy (NCBI): domain Eukaryota; kingdom Metazoa; phylum Arthropoda; class Insecta; order Hymenoptera; family Ichneumonidae; species Cremastinae sp. B BG-2022a. The sequence goes on from JAPYYX010000953.1 coordinate 26,133, forward strand.
TTCTCTCATTCAGTCGCTCTCTCCGTTCCCAGAGGCAAGGGATGCAAAATTCTCGGAAATATTTTGGCTCCGGGGACTCTTGAATAATTCTGCAACATACCATTACACTCCGTCATATTAACCATACCATTACGCTCCGTGTCTCAAGGAATAAACGGAACGAACGAAAAAAGAAAAGGAAAAAATGCCAAATGTTTACGGAGGTGCAGCAAAGCGCAGTTCCGCTTGAGGAGAAAAATCAAAAGCTCGCATACGCTGACGGAAATTGCAAAGACGAAACCCGTGAGAAAACAAGCCCTTTGAAGAATTTTTTCTCCTTCGTCTCATTTATAAATAAATTGATTGTCAAATTTTACAATTTTTACATTACATTTTACAAGTAAAGTATTTAGAAAAAATATTCCACAGGCGTGAAATTTGAGTTTTCATTAATGAAACTTTGATTACACTTCGTTTTATATTTAGAAATGTTTCATTGTTTTGGTTAAATTGAAAAAAAATCTATTAAAGTTTACACAGTGTGACAAAAAGACGTATCGATTAATGGGATTTTGGGAACAAGGCAAATAAATGGTAATGTCATATATTTCGTGAACAAAGGCAACAAAAGGGTACTGAGGACGATAGGAACAGCGAATGCACGACTTTAGTAGAATTTGATCGGTATAAGCTGAAAGGACGTAAATTAAAACGTCTCTTTGGATGGAACAACATTCACCCTCTCACCCCCACCTCTCTCCCTCTCTCTTTCTCTTTTCCTCCGCTTTCTTGCTTCTTCTCCTTTTCCCTCACGATCCTCGCTCGTCTCATTTCATGAGACTGATGTGTGTGCAAATTTTCGTAACCTCTAAATTCCGTCATTTATATACTCTGTTATTAATTTTGCGTTAATTATTTTTGTTCTTGACAACAATGTGAAAATTTTAACTTCAAAGTTTCTTTTGCATACACATATTATACTTCTTTATATGATGTATAATAATAAATTCGTGAAAATTGATTCAAGAGTCACAATGATTGAAAATTCAAGGTTCACAATGGTCGTTAGACATAGAATTTTTGCCCATTTATTTAATATTCATTATTGAATTCCTTCTCATTAAAAACTTGAGTAAATGTTCAGTACATTTCCCTCATCAGCGATTTGGACGGGGACGGAGGAATAAAAGTTAGGAGCTGAGTTCTTTACCTCGCTGTTGGTCGTTCACGTCGCTCCCCCGTCCTCTAAAAATATTGAGAGTCAAAGTTTGCGATTTTAACAAGTTTTAACAAATTTGAAATTAGACATTTGACAACCAACTTCCCACTCGAATTGTATAATAATTTTTCAGTGTATTCCAATTACCTACTGAATGTTGCAAGGGAAATCTGTATGTGAGAAAACAATTTTTTTCGCTCATTTATTTTCATAAAATTTAAAACAAATTCCAGCAAAATACGTGAAAGTACAATTTACTGTAATGACAAGTAATTTTAAAAACTGAATTTTCGACTTCGATCTCATATTCATTTCAATGAATATGTTTTACATGACCATTACCGAAATCGTAACATGTTATTTTCTGCTGAATTTCGAGATGAAAAATTGGCACAGCCACGGTCGCGGAAATCGTTTCGTATTATTATTCTATTTCGGAGATAAAAGGGTCTGGAGGGAGAGAAAGGGACGAGTAATTTATGTCAAACGCACGAATTGGTATAGTAGACACAGAAACATATCGTGTGCCCGACGATGCGTGATGCACGCGGTGCACATACGCGTATTACATACACGCCAAAAGCAGAGATTTCCCTCTTTTCCTCTCTCTCTCTCACTCTCCTTCTAATTTTCCTCCTCTCTTACTCTCTCTACCGATTTCTCAGTCATCTCCGGAGAGGGCACCTGCGTTAAATTTCTGGATCCGCGCTCTATTCGCAACACTGAACGTTTCTCTTGACGTGTTTCGTGTGTCCCTTTGATAATGCACACGTCTCTCTCACTCATTTCCGATCTCTTTCTCTCTCTCTCTTTTTCGCGTCGTCGTCCCTTGTCGAATAATTGGCTGCTAGCCCTGTGCGTATTACGACCGCCCTGGCTAATTTATACATGCCGAGGAAAGCGCTGAACGAGATAATTGAAGTCTGCCCATTTCTCCTCCCACGCACCCCGAATATTACTCCCATTTACATGTACACGTATATTTATGCACACGCTCACTGAAGCCTGTATATACACGAATTTGTATTAATTCATATACAAATTTACGCGCTCTATCGGCGTGTATACATTTTGCAGAATTTATATATATGTGTGAATTTATATGTATATGAATATATCTGTATATTTTCACGCGCTCTTGAAGGCTCCGTTGCGAATCAACCTGAATTAATCATCGCAGATACGAAAATAGCTAATAATATACCGACGAATTTTCTTCGGTCGACTCCTCCTTGATTCAGTCATTAAGAAAGACTTTCTCGGATGAGAAATTCTGATTTTACTCGAAAGTGTTGCCTCTTGCGAGAATCGAGATTATTATCCTGATAAAGGAGATGAAGATAAAAATAATTGATCGGAACGTGAATTCTGCTCTGGCTCTTTCAATAACTTATTTGCTACTTGCAATCTCATTATTTAGTATTATCATATTATATTATTAAGTGAAACGTTTTCTTATCGTTGAAGATTATTTTAAAAATAATTGAAACAATTATAAATTATAATTTTTATTGAATTCTTTTAATCTCAGACTCGCGAACCATCATTCAATAAATGTTGTCTTGCAAAAATTAAATCTCGATAAAAAAGATAAAGATAAAAATAATTAGTCTTGCACAGAGCACGAGAATTCTGCTCTAATTCTTTCAATGACCTTTCAAGGGACTTTAAAATATAAGCCAATTACTTTCAACCTCATTATTATATTATTTTTCTTTCCTATATAACTCAGTTTCATGAACGCAATTTTTTTGTTTATCACTGACTTATATTTTAATATTTCAAAAATTATCAACGAAGGTATTCTCGTTAGTTTTTATAAGATTATTTTAAAAAATGTGCATGCATTTATTAATTAATTCATCATTATTAAAAAAATTGTTTCGAAATCTTTTAATCTTATATTCGCGAGCCCATCATAGGAGAAAAGTTGTCGAGTGCGCATCGTGTACTGAGGACACGGAAAAGAGCCGCGTGTGTCCTATCGTTTCTTCGGCGTGCGCGTATACACACGGGCGAAAGTAGCGGAACGTGCTCTCGTATGCGATTCCGAGGGTGAATCGGGAATACGTGACCTCGCATATGAAAACCACTACCCTCCCTGACACGAACGTATAACCAACGGTGAAAGACTTTTCGTCGCATTCACGATTCTCAAATTTCTAAACTATTTAAACTCGGTTACGTAGTGCCAAAGCGAAAACCGAATATTTTCAGGAGTTTCCTGAACTTCGAATGCTTACGCTTTCGACAAATTTTTCGTGAAAATTGAAGTTATTTAATTAATTAATTTTTTATTTTTATCTCCGAATGAATTTCAAAAATTTTCGTGATAAAAAAGTAATAAACTATTTTCAAAAATACAGTAAAAATGAAATGAAAATTTAATAATTTTTTAATTATGGTAGGATGTATTGAATATGAAAATGAAAAATGCTAAGTAATAATATCTTGTTATTGATTTCAGGAAATTTTGGAGGAGAGAGTGCAGGAACTCGAGAAACTGTTGGTGAACGAGAGAGCTGCGACGCAACGTGACAGAGCGACGATCACGAAACTTCAACGTCAAGTCAATAAGGTGAGTCTTGGATTTTGTATTCTTTGTCACTCAATAAAAATGATGAAAATTTAATATTACGTCTCTAATCCACTCGTCAACATTTTTTACGATTATTTTAAAATTATCACTCTTATTCTAGAAACAAATCCCTTTAGTCATATGTCTTCAAGCCGCTTTCAATGTTCTAGAATTCAATTCTTTTAAATCGAATTGAAAAAAAATGAGTATCGAATTTTCTTTTTTTCTTAAACAATGAAATATTTCGTATTGAATATTTTCGTTGCCCACACATAAAAATTTGTTAAGGATCTTCTCTTTAAAAATAATCCCTCTCGTCCTCGAATTAAAATTTCTTCGGTCAGATTAAAAAACATTCAGAGCCAAATTTTTTTTTCTCTTCACAATCAGAATCTGGCATGGATTATCCATATCAATACTTTTTACGGTTTTGTGTCGAAATAATCCTTCCTGCCCTAAATATCAGTGTCCGGATCGGAGGGTAATAAGTGTGCGGGAAAAGTGTCGAGTCTGCGTTTGACGCTCAGTGAAAGCTCGATGGGAAATTGGAGACGAAAAACAATAGGAAAAAGAAAAATAAAGGGATGTGGAAGGAATAAAACGGACGCATGGGGAGAGAAAGCGGAAAGGAGGAAAACAGAAAGAGAGAGAGAGAGAGAGAGAAAAAAAACAAGTGAAGATTATAGCAAAGAGAGAGGAAAAATAGGAAGAGAATACTCCCTCACAATTTTCCCAGGACTATAAAGTATTATGACAAAAACAAGCCCGTAAGATCGCGCAAGGGAAAAAATCACCCTCGCTCCATCCCATATATATACGCGACACCATAATATAATACTTTATTCAGAATTCTTACACGAGGCGTTTCGGTCCTCGGATAATATCCACACATTGCAAAAAATCAAAACAAATCAGCAAAGAAAAAGGATCATGAATTTTTCATTCTATTTTCTTAACTTTTCCGAAGGTTCTTGAATATACTGAATTGATGTGTTATTTTTTATTCACGTAGTTTTTTTGACTGAATAAATAAATAAATCAACAAAAAGGTTTGGGTTATCAATTTTTAATAATGAATTCCGATCGGTTCCGTTCGAGCGAAAAAAAAACTTCATATAAATTATTTTCGAGTCGATGACTAAAAATTTTTGAAAATTTCTCGATCCCATACTTTTTGGTTCACGATTTTATAGGAATTCATTCATTATTCATTTCAGTAATAATACAGAGATTTTTTTGAAACCGAAAAAAGAAACAAATTGGTCCATTAAAAAAAAATTGGGCTTCGAGGAAAGAATAAAATTTGGCATATTAAAGGAAAAATGGGAGAAAAATGAAAAACGTTTCGGGGAAAGGGGCGCGTTGGATTTGACTGGGGAAAGTGTGCGATATAGAAATGCTTGGGAGTATCCACTTTCAAGGAGTAATCTCGCCTGATTTATGCCGGGCGTTAGGGCGATTGCCGAGACTCGATTTTTCGTGAATATCGGTGCGCCGCGAACGAAAAATCGAACGGGACCGCGAGACCGCCCTCTTTTTTTTCTTGTGTCGCACCTACGGGTAATTTTATGTGAGAAGTTTCTAAAAAATATGGCAAAGTTTTTCCTAGCAGCGATAACTTAAGAATTTTTGTCCAAGAATCGATTCAAATAAAATAAATTTATTTAAAAATTGTTAAACAAAAAACAATCTACAAACAAAATAAATTTTGTCAGATGTCAAAACGAAGTGTCAAAAAAAATGTCATAAAATACAAAGCGAAATTAAATACAAAAAAAGGTTCGACTCGTCACTCTGACGGAAATTTCACCCCAAAAAGGGAAAAAGGAGGAAACAATACTGCATTCGATTACTTTTTCTCGTATAAGCAAGAAAATCATTCCTCGGACGAAATTACTATCCTCCTATGATAAATGGAAGGTTTTCTCGTAAATTCGACCTCTCGTTCTCTCTCACTGCCCGCTGTACGTTATTTCCACTTTTTCCAAATTTATCGCATCTTCGCCTGCTTCTTATACTTTATTCTTCCCAAGAAATTTTCTCCGAGAATTATACGGTCGGGTATAGAAATTATTGTAAGATTAATGTTTTTGTTACCACTCAAATTCATGTGTTACTCATCATTGCTATTATTATACGTACGACATAAATTTTATTTAAGTATATTTCGCAACTTTTAATCTCATATTCGTAACAATTTTGAATGAAATAAAAAATATCTTTAATAAATTCGCTTTTTAATTTATTTAAAAATGTACTAATTTTCCTTAGAGTATGAAAATTCGCATTATTTGTACAGCTGAAATGAATAGAATTTCACAATAGCATAAAAAAAAGCAATGAGAATGCACCGGACAATGGGAAGAGCCGTAAGAAACGAGAATACCATGTCGTCCGAGAGTCTCATTAAAAATCTTATGAAAACTCTGTTTTTTATTTTTATAATTTTTTTATGGGGAAGAGATTTTTCACGCTTACCCGGGTACGGGGTTAATTAACATTTCGTTTGTCTACTTTTTGCCTCACTCCACCTTTGCAAACCCGAAGCAACTTTTTTCCTCGTGTTTATATTGGAAGACTTTGGGAAATTTTCTTTTGCACCGCAGAGCGGGTCGCCCTCTCAAGTTCTCGAAGAAGCGAGGAGCTCGCCCGCGGGCTCATTAATCAGTCACTCCGATATAAGTATATGCACGTTCTAGTTCTATACGAAAAATTTTAATCGCCCTCGAAGGTAAACGCTGAAAATTTTCATCGTCTCTACTCGTCGGCTCATCAAATTTCGAATTAATTTTTCGCAGATACGGGGACTACTTTATGAGGTGAATTATTCAATTTTAAAAAACAGTCTTATTTATTTCTTATTTACAAGAATAATATGCCCGCGAGCAATTGTACTTTAAATTTTTTATTAAAATTGGGATTGATATGATAATTTATGCCCAATTTTCGTAATTTTAATATTATAGGCATCATTTATAACAAAATTACAAAAAAATCCGTTGATATTCCAAGTTACCATAATTTAACAAAAGACTAACAATAACTAACAAAAGCCAACTTAACATTAACAAAAGATGCCAAAATTATTCATATGTTCACTTCTTCATGAGCTTATCTTTACCATATCATTTATATCTAACGCATTACATAAATTGTATAATTTGACACATTACACAGAACATTGTGTTCAATAGAAAGTGTTCATAGTTTAACTTTCATTCCACAAGACGATGGAGAAGAGAAAATATGTATGTATATATGTAATCACTTCATTCCACAAGAATATACATACATATGTATATACGCATGCATGTGATTAGGATCCAGGATGTTATGATCCTGGCTCGACTCTATGTACCGGAATTTCCGTGATGACGGTGAAGCGAACCGAAGGAACACTCAACGAATTTCCCTAAGCGGATTTTCGAGCGCCCTCTCCTGAAAGCTCCGGACCGCGATTTCTCTTCGGAAAAGCTTTATCTGCTTTTTCCATTTATATAGAGGTACATATTCCGTTCACCTCAAAAACGGAATCCTCGTGTGTTTGTGCCAAGTTGCAACCATTCGAGATGGATTTTCGTTCAATCGATAAAAAAAAAAAATTTCCGGAAATGTTTAGCAGCCTGCAATATGGCATCTCGGAAGCTCCGGGAGTATCTCACCTCGAAAATGCGATTGGCTCGCGCTTCAACATGCCAGGAGCAATCGCATCGAATGTTCGCTCAGTCAATACGGAAAAGTGGCAAAAATCTCCCGAAGCACTCAACTTTTCCGAAAACATTTGTCATTCCGAGAAAAATAAGAAAATCGACTGAACTCCAGTTTCCAAAATGGCGGCGCGCTCACTTGAAAAACTCGATTCGCTGTAACTCGTCGCGTATGCGACCAATCGTGCCGGTTTTTTTTTCAGTCAATACAGCAAAGTGGCAAGAATGTTTCGAGTATATCTGAAGTTATCGAAGTGCACCCCGTCTCGGAAAAAAATGAAGAAAACTTCCATCGCCGCTTGAAAAACCAGAAAAATACGAGTTCATCGCGGTTTTCTCGATGCGCGTAACGGAGATGGGAGAGGAACGGTGCGAATTCGTGGGAGAATACGATCGAAAGGGGACACGGGGGTTGAATATCGCGGAAATCCATGTGGACTTTGGTTGACGGTCGAGAGCGCAGGCGCGAAATCCCCGCAGGCTTCGAGAGGACAGTTTCGCTGTAAAAGCGAGATAAAAAACGTTACCGTGTCTCTCTCTCTCTCTCTCGCCCCTAGTCGATGTCCAAGGGACGAGCGAGCGAGACGAGAGAGTGAACAGAGCTTTCGCGACGAAGAAGTGGGGGGCCGGGGGGGGGGGGGGGGGGGGGGGGGGGGTCTCCTTAACTTTCCCCGGCAAGCGCAGAACGCCGGGCCGTTTCAGTCCGCCCGGCCCCCCACTTCTTCGTCGCGAAAGGAAGCCGGTGCCACGTGCACCCTCGAAGCGGACAAAGAGTTGAGAGGCCTCGTACGCAATTAGTCACTGTCTCGCACCCCCGAAACGAGAGTAATCATAACTCGATTATTTTCACTCCTCTCTCGTTGACGCCTGGTGATATTTGGTGAAAAGATATTAAAGTAAAAGGACAGATAATTTCATCGCAGTGCGAGGATATGAATGGAGAATTGTTTTGATAGATGTGGAAAATTAGTTGACACGTGGGGAGTAATTTTGTACATTTTGGAGCATTTATTTAAAAAACATTTGACTATTAAATTAACTATTAAATACCAGTTTCAAACGAGGAGAAACTGAATTAGTTTCTGCACTGCCTTTATTCCTCAATACGTTCAAACGTCGACGCAACAAATAAAAAAAAGTACAAACTCTCGTAATGAAACGAAGTCTGAATTCGAAAACGAAAACTGAAAACGAATGTTGACTTTTCTATCCCAAGTTTCCAATTTCAATTAACAATTTTCAACCAACATTGAAAAAATTTTCCAATCGCGAGCGCCGGTATGAAAAGGTCTCTTCAATTGTAAAAAAGGAAGTTGAAGTTCGGGAAGTTCGAGGAAGGTCGAAGCGTGACCCGGCGAGGATTGAGAGCGAGCAAGAAAGAAAGGAAAATAAGCGTGCGGAGTAAAAATATATGTATGTGCGGGTAGGCAGGGTGAGGGAAGGGGTGAAAAAGAGAAATACGTTGGAGAAAGATAGAAAGAGAGCAGGGTGGCCGCACGGGTGCACCGTAGTTGGGGAGCAGCCGGAGGGGTCTCTCCCTCTGCAGGATCTGAACGGGGATGTTCCGACGACGAGGGAACGAACCCCCTGACCGTTCGCGCATCAAAAACTACTGCTCCTCGTCTCATGGGCGCCAACCTTACTAAACAGAGCCGGGTGAGTGCCGGCTGAACACCGCTTCTTCTTCTTTTTTTTTCCTCCGCTCCGATGTTTTTCACCCGGACGAGAGAGTCCAAAGAATTGACGAGCTTCTTTTTATTTCTCGATCGATTATTCTCACGCTGAGTATGTTGAAAAGAATAATTGAACCAGCTCCGAAGAAAACGAATTAGGATCATAAAGGGATCGTTGATCCTAATTGCTGACTTTGAAAGACGTGAAAAAAATTGTAATAAAAAAACTATAAAATAAACGTAATATTAGAAGTTGATTGTAATTAAAAATGTTTTTATTTTAATAGAAACCGTTTACAAAAAATAAGTTAGATTGAATTTAGTTACTTTTAAGAGAGTTGGCAAATTTTTCGTTTTTTCAATAATGACGATTTAAGGTTAATAACAAATTGTAGCAACGAAACGTAAATAAAAAATAAAAATGTTTTATTGAACTGTTAATTATAATCAAATTTAAACATATTTTATTCTCGATCTCTATTATTTTGATGCTGACCATCAACAATAAAATAACCATTTTTCGTCTGACACTTGTACATAATATTATTAATTTTTTTCTAATTTTATCACAAATCTCACAACAATCTTAAAACAATACAAAAAGTGTAAGCAAAAACTGAAAATAAAATTGGAAGAAAATATCATTTACTGCAAATGGAAATAATTAAAATTCCTCATTTCATTAAAGCCCTAACACCGAGGTTAATTTTCAACGTGAACAAAAATGAAAACACTAAAACCTTAAAAAAATAAAAGAAGATAGCAAAAATGTCTGAAATTTTTCCACGCTCTTTACCGTACATACTCTTTTATATTTTTATTGTTACGGTTTATTGTGTGTTGAAATATATTTCCTTTTTCATTTTCGTCAAATGTTGTTGTTGTTTTTTTTTCGGTATTACCAAGGCAGGTTTTTATCGTCCTCGTGAAATCTGAGTTGGCTCGTTTCCGGTTTTTATTGTGCCGGCTCATACGAATGCGAGATCGTTTGGTTCGCGTGCGAATAATATTCACGGGGGAGGATTCCGTTTCTGCGTTTCGAGTGCGTACAGCACACATACATAAAATATATGTGCACATACGTGTATATGTATATATGTATAAATATAAATATATGTATGTGCACACGTTTGAATTTGACCCTCGGACTGGCGACATATTCGTCATTGCTTCGTTTTAAGGGCTCGCATGGCCTCCCCATCTGCGACAACAAACCAAAACCACCCGCCTACGTTCCCAGGGATTATAATGCGCACTTCAAACTTTATTCTCTTTCTCTCTTTATACCACTGTCTCTCTCTTTATTGCGAGTGCGAATGGTACAACGAAACACGGGTGAAACTTCGGCCTTGTGTGCCCTCCGTCGGTCCAAAATTTGCCATCATTTTCCTCCAAATTTCAATATCGAACCGTCCATGCCCTCCGGCATCGAATTTTTTCCCCTGATTTGACCAAAAGATTAGGGAAAATTATAGTGAAATATCAGATTTTACTTTATGGAAAGATTTTTTTAAACTTATTTTAAGACTTTTATAAATAATAATAAAGTAAAATTTTATTAATTCATATTATCAGAGTAAGGAAAAAATTAATAATTTAATTGAGTGTTAAGGAAAATGAATTAAATCAATTATATTCTGAACTGTAATAATTAAAATTGATAATAATATGAAAAGTTAATTGTAGATAATTTTTGTAAACGTATAATTTAAAATTCTGGAATCAGCAAAAAAAATTCTGGAGCAATTTTTCGCAAAATTTGCTAAAGTAAATAATTATCTTATCTCGGCTTAATTCGCAAAAAGGTAACAAAATGTTTCATTTATTCGAATAAGAACAAAATGAATAATTTAATTAACTTTCAAATAACATAATCAATTACATTACCAACATATCAATTATATTCCGAAATACACTAATAATGAAAATTGATATTAAAATGTGAAGAGTCGCAATAATTTCTTACTTGAAATAAAATAACGGCGAAGAATTTAATTCAAATTTAATTCAGCATAACGACGAATTATTACGTCCATGATGAAATTCCTTTTTTAATGATCGAAATAGAAAATGATGGCATTTTTTATGCTTCTGTGCTCTTTTATTTGGCTGCGAACCGATAAAAGCTGTGATTGCTGATAGGAAAAATTCGTAGCGTCGAAGTGACTTCGTCGGAGGAAAATAAAGAGGAGAGGAGGAAGAGGATATAAAGAGGGTACGATTTAAGGTCTGCCATAAATCCCTAACGGCCGTTTGTTAAACCCCTCCAAGTGTCCTTCGTGCCCGTGTAAATCGTACGTTATTCCGCGGCGAGCAAAAAAGCTCAGCCCTCGCCTTGAAAAAAAAATTGCAACTTCCTCCGGTGTGCACTTTATAATTTTTTTTCGCTCGTTCATCTTGCTTTTTGTTGATTTTTTTATTAATTCTCTACTCGACGAAAAACAAAATAATGAATAAAAAAATTATCAAGAAAAAAATATTCAAAAAATTAGAAAGTTAAAAAAAATCGATTTAAGTAAGAATTTTTTTTTAATGATTTATATGAATAATTTATATGAATCGTAATTCGTGACTTTTTGCCTTTTCGTCGAGGTACGGTGAAAATTCTGCGAATCGACCCGCTAATTACACAGAAGTGAGGAAAAAAATTGAAAAATGTGCAATTTGGCTCAGAAGAGTTAAAATTCGTTTGAGCAAATTTAAGCGCGGTTCTGTGACACCGAGGACATAACGAAGGGTGAAAATTTCCTCTCTCGTATACGAGAGACACATAAAGCGTGCACGTGCAAGATTTTTTGCTCACGCTCTTGTGTAGCCAATGGAGCGTGGCAACACTTGGATTTAAATTCATGAATAATTCGCGCTCGGGCTCGCGGTATCGTCCAGAGAGAACGCAGAGAAGTGAAGAGACGGTAGATCGATGAGAGCTCTTTTGTTTCACGCCGAAACCAGGATCTTTTTTCCCTTATTTTTCTTATTTTTCTTCTTTTTTTTCTTTCCTTTTCTCGTACACGCATATTCGTCGAATCCCCGAGGACTTTTCTTCCCTCTCTCATCGACTGACACACGTTTAATCTTCCACGAAGGCTCTCGCTCTCCCAATTTCTTTTATCTCGCAAGAAATTTCCGATTTTTTGGGCTTTCTTGGGGAAAAAAACGTCATTCTAATTTTACCAAGGATTTTCGCCGTTTATGGGCTATTTTTCCTCCCCTCCGGAGACCAGATTCGATGCAATTTTCGTGTAAACGTATTTTTATTTACGTGAAATTTCCTCTCGCATAAAAAAAGGTCGAAAATTCTTGTCTTATCTCGACCAAACTCGTAATAAAAATAAGTCAAACAGTGTGTGCACTGACCCGATTACATCCTAAGTTCCCTACAAAAATAAATGTCCGGAAGTGATTGCACGAATTTGGATTACGATTTGTTGTTACAGGAAGTTAAATATTTGTTTAGTTATCACTTGTATATATTATTTTAATTTGTCCAATGGACGAGTGAAAAATGTTAATACACATGTGTCTGTCAAATTTATGAAAAGTCCCATCAAAAATTGAAATCTCAATTCCGAATAAATAGTTTTCGAAAGACCCTGCGGCAAAATTTATCAGATTTCTTTTTAATATCTGTCACGTAAGAAATACAAATTCATTTCCTCACCTCATAAATGTGAGTATCATATTTATGATCTAAAACCTGGAAATTCAGTTTATGATTTTATAATCTCATGATAAAATAAATGTGCGAAAATTCATTACAAAATCATACATAAATTATCAAAATATTATTTCTGCATTAAAAAATCACAAATATGATAAATTTATGACGAAGAAAAGCAAATTGTAAATAAATAATGAAAATATTATTTGTGAATCACTGAATTAGCGTGAGTGACCATCTCAATTATTTACTGAATGCGGTAAAATCATTTTGTGATCTTACAACTTCGTCAACTATTATATTAAATTATAAAAATATTTTATTTTCAAATCTAAAAAAATCAGAAATGTATACAATATTCTTGAAATAATTTTCTCAACGCAGAAAATTCGTTTGGTAAATTTTCAGAGAGAGGCGACCCAGCGAGATGTGGAACGCGAGAGGCGATTGCGAGCTGAGGCCGAGGCTCGGGTACGTGAAGCCACAGCCGAAGCTGAGAGAGCACGAGCCCGGGTTCATCATCTTCAACGAGAGCTCGTCAGGTAATACACTTCGAACGTATTTCACCTTCGTTCATTTTTAAAAAATTTCATCTCCTTTCATAAAAATTTGATTTCTTCATATATTTACGAAAATATATTTTTATCTTCACCTCGCATCGTGCTTTTTCCTACCAAACTTTTATTTTTTCGACGATTCGCTCGTTTTCTTTATTATGAAAAAAAACGATGCAATTTGTTGGAAAGTAATGGCTTCGTTGATAACAGTTTGTTGATAAGCAGACGAGTTTTTTAACCCCCAAGGAAGCGGGTGAGAGAAAAAAAAAGAGTATGCTGGTAGAGATTTGCGAGTTGAAGCCAACAAAGGGAACAGAAGAGAATGAGAGAAAAACGAGTCGTCGCGGACAAAGAAAAGTAAATACGAAGAGAAAGGTTGAATTGGGGATTAAAAACGGTATTTTTCTCCGCTTTTCCCGAAACTTTTACTGAGATCGGGAAAGTGGCGAGAGCGAGAGAAAGAGAGAAAGAGGAAGAGAAAGAGCGGGACAGAGACACAGAGAAAGGAAAAACAAGTACCAGCAGAGAATGAGAATTTTTATTTTCTTTCCCCCCCTTGGATATATCGTGTAAAAACGGTACAGAGAGTGAAGTGAAAACGACAGCAATAAAAAGAACGAGCTGGAATTGTTGTAACGAGAGACAAAAGGCGAGAAAAATATAAATTTGCACACACTCGCAAGAAGGAGAAAAGGAAGCGAGCACTGGGTTAATCGGTTTAGTTTATAGAGAGGGTAAAAACGCATCGAACAAGTAGAAAGTCCTCGACGAGAGAGGACAGAAAAGAGACTGGGTCAGCCGGAGGAAACCAACAAAGAACGAAAAACGTCACGAAGGAGAAAGATTACGAATTGACACTGAACGAATCATGCTGATTAATTTTTTGGTTCTGTAAAGAATAAAAAAAAGAGCCAAATATTTCTTCAATCATTTATAAAACATTGAAAAGTTACAATAAAAAATTTTATTCATAAAGAAATGAAAAATAATCTAGTAAAAGATTTAATTTAAAAAATAAAAATTGATCAATATTTTTTCGATGGTGCTCCCATTTTTTATCCATGTGGAAATAAAACTTCCAATTCTTATCTATTGTTAAAAATTGCAATAAAAAATTATGAGAAAAAGTGTGTCAAAAGCTCTCATCGACTTCGTGTGACGAGTATCGATTTTACGAGTGCACTGAGCTCACGTATAGAAGAGCTCACTCGAATCGTCTGGTCTAGAGAAAAAAAGTTGCTGGGCTCCTCGTCTCGTGGTCACAAATTGTCACGGAAGAAAAAAAAATTACGAGAAGCGACGCAAAAAAAGTCGATAATTCTTGAGCACTTGAACGATCATCGTCTCATTTCTATTCTTTTCTCTTTCCTTTTTTACACGCTTTTATTTATTTTCATTGATCATTCTTTTTGTTTCGTTTCAGAATGGAAGAATCGTCACGAGGATTACTGCAGCACAAGCAAAAGGCCGAACAGCTGAAGCAGGAACGAGCCGCTCTTACACGCTCTTATGACGTAAGAAGTTTATAATTATTTTACAGTTATGAATAATTTAGTTTTTCAGCTCATTTGTGTCAAGAATGTGTTCTACGATCCATTTGACTTGAACATAATATTTTAAGACTTGAAAGTAAACTTAAAAAAATTATAGGTTTCCAATACATGTAAAAACTAAAATAAAAAAACGAATTAAGATACAATGGATCATAATTACAAGTAAATAACAACTTACTACAATCGAAAATTAAAAAAAAGACGGTAATTTGTTTAAAGAGAATCTTTAAGAATAATTTGGAAACCGTTAACCCATTGGCATAATTTTTTTCGATTTTAATTCGAATCTAATATTCAAGACACAATGGACTTTAATAAAAAAACAATAAATTCCCAAGAAATAAATAATAAATGATAATTACAAGTAAATTAAAACCTCTAGCAACTAAGAAAGCGACAATTTACTCAAAAAAGGATCATTAAGAATAATTTAAAAAATGTTGACCCAAAAGTATAAATTGTTTTTAAATTATTTTCATAGTTCAATTTATTTCATGACCAAAAACTCGAAAGAATAAATTTTGTTAAAATAATCACACTTTAAAAAAACTGAATTAAGAAACAAATCCATAATTGCAAGTAAACAATAAAAACTAATAATATAAAGATCGAACAACAGAATAACACTAATTCTCGCGAAAATAAATCTACTCGTAATCGTAGAATTTTATTAAAAAAAAGTACCGAGATAAAGAGTGACGTCATCCTGTTTAACCTTGGAAATAGGAAGGGAACTGTTGTTCGCACAAAATGCGAGCGTTATCTCTCGTTTACGGACCGTTTGATTCTAAAAGACTCGTCCCATTTTGAGAGGGATCGGGTAGGAGTAAGGTTTGCACATCGCACCCTCCGTATCTTTCATTTTGTACGGATTGTCGAGGCTGATGGAAATAATTCGCCGATATACGAGACCTTTCGAGCAATATCGACAGAAACGTCAATTTCCGATGATCCAGAGTTCTCAATTTTTTTCCCCTCAACTCCGAATTGCCCTAAATTTGTTACTTGCTTATCTCTATTTACGCTACATCAAATTATGTATAACACAAAAAATCATACACAATCACAAATTACATAATAAATATTTTTTGCCTTCAAATCGAATACAAAGCATAAGAAACCGTATACAATAAAAAATATTGAATACCAAAAAATATAATGCAAAAATAATTCACTAATATAAATGTTCAATAAATTGACATAGAAGCTCGAAATGAAATTCTGATATATAAAATATTTTATTACACGTAAAATTATAACGACAATAAATAGAAGCTCAATGCATGCAAACATAATTTTTGCATACATAACAATTTAATTGAGAAATATTTTGTACTTTAATAAAAATTAAAAAATATCAATGTGTGTGAAAATAAAAAATATGGTCAAATAAATAATGATTAAAAAAATAAATAAAAATAAAAAAGTGCATGTAAGTAAAAAAATGCACATCAAACGGAAATCGAGGAACCGTTTTCAAAAATAAATAGTCAATAAATTCGACATCGAAGTTCTTTTACAGTGAAAAGTCTCGACGTAGGAAGTACACAGGGAGAGCGTACGGTGTAAGCAGGGTTGAATTTGTTCTATGGGGTTGAATTCACGCTTATTATCGATCGTAGTCGTTCGCCAAACGACGAGAGACGAAGGAATAAAAAGAATAATATGAAGAAGAAGAAGAGAAGAAAAAGAAAATACTCCCGACGATTCGACTCGACGATACGTACTCGTGACATTTCCTTCGAGAAATACCAAGTTCCCTGTTCCCTTGCCTGGAGAAGAATAAAAAAATCTCTCCTCTTCGCTCTCTTCTGCCTTCCACGATAAGCTCTTCCTCCGCTAAACGGAGCTCCGAGATATTTCTTGAGAATTCCCTGAGCTACGAGAGAATTTCCCTACCAAAAATCCTTCAGATTCTTTCTCCTTTTTTTACGTTTTTTTCCCCCTGTCGTCTCCAGAGGACACCTGTTAGACCTTTTTTTGCCTTTTTTCGAGAATTTTTGAGACCTTTTTTTATCTTGAAATTATTAAAGATTTTTCTCTTTTTTTTGTTCTTCCAAGTGTTAGAAAAAACTGTAAAAAAACGAAGAATTTTCAAGAAATTTCTTCCATTCTAAAAGTTTTTTTTTATTGATTAAAAAAAAACTTTTTACTGAACAAAGAGGAAATATTTTATTTTAATTGTAGTCCATCAGACATTTTTTTCTAGTCCATTTATTTTCATAATTTTTTAAGAGATTTTTTCATGTCAAAGGATTTTTATTTAAGTATCTGACACATCATTTTGACGAACGTCGCCGAAAATTAATTCAATTTTAATTTTAACTTTGAGGTACTTTCTCTCATATCTAGACGGAGTGCGACCGTTGAGGAGCGTTATAAATCAGACACATGCACCCTCGATTAACGCCCCTTGTCTCCAGCAGTGCTCCTAACGAGCTCCATTCCTAATTTTCGCGTTAAGCCCTCTGTCCTCCCTCCCCATCGCTAAAATACAACGGTAATGCAACGTTGAGGAGAAAGAGATGAGGGAACCGGCGTTATTAAGAATTCCCCTTTGACTACTTTTCACACCAAACGCACCGAACGATCAACGCGTCTGAAGTGCCAAATAACGATTCGCAAAAAAATCTCTTTTTAATTAAAATCAATTATCCCGCACTTATCAACCTCTCGACTTCTTTGTCGTTCTTGAGGAGTAACTCGAGATTAAAACTAATTATTGAATATTTATTTAAAGACTTTGAAGAATAATTTAAAAAAAAATTTTTAATTCATTTTTTCCAGTAAGAAATAAAAATATGAAGAGGAAATGTTCATAACTATAAACATGAACATTATATTAAAAAAAAAATATGGGAAAATGTGTAAAAATAAATAAAACATTAAAAAATTTTATTTTTGAAATAAAGTTGATGCAAAATAAATTTAAGAAAATGAAGACATAAGTTTAAGTTAAGAAGTTTAAAAATTGATATCAATAATGAATATTCGTAAACGTAAAAATAAAAAATTTTTAAACAACAATGAAAAATTATTTCACAATTAAAATAAAAAACGTAATTATCGAATCAAATTAATTTAAAAATTAATAATGTAATAAATAATAAATCGTGATCATGATTTTTTTAGTCGAGAGTTTACCAATGCCAGACGGAGATCGCGAAACTTCAGCTGGAGAACGAGTCGATGCGAGGACAATTGCGTGGCCTGGAGGCTGCGTGTGCGGGTCAAGTTCACGCGGCCCTTGTCGCGCGTCTTGCGACGCTCGAGACGGAGCACGTCGCACTGGCGAGGGACGCGGACGCCCAGAGGCGACAGTACGAGCGTTGCTTGGACGACGTTGCGAACCAGGTGGTCCGAGCCCTTCTCTCCCAAAAGGTTCATTCGCTAAACTAGTTAAATCCTCATTAGACGCTATCCCTCCTGACCCCTCTATTATCTCGCTGAGACAATTTTGTACGACATATTGTCACGATTTTATAGCTACGAAAAAAAATGTTGAAGATGAAAAAAAAGACAAAATTGTAAACCAATATTTCTTATTTTTATTTAATTTTTCTTTAAATTAAATTAAGTAATTAAAAAACATTGAAACAATGAACACTTTTCAATTTGTAAATTGAAAAAAGTAATTTGCATATACGTATAGAAAAAAATTGTGTCAGTAAATTTGTAACAATAACAATTCTAATTTTCAATCACAAGCAATTTATTTTTTGACAATACTAAATATTTAAAGAATATAAAAATCGTATACAAAAAATGTACAAATTTATCTTCGCGCATTAAATTATCAAGCACGATTTCCGAATGTTGCTGATTCTCTTGTTCGATCTCAGGGTCTGAGGGAGGAGATCGGTGGTCTCCAGAGACGGATCAGGGAACTCGAGACCCAAAATCGAACGCTCTCGGGACTGCTGGCGCAGGCTGCCAACCCGACGACACCGACGGAACTTATTCAAGGCATCATAGAGGCTGGTCCTGGCGCCCTCGTTGCGGCATTTGGTCTCGATCCTTCCTGGTTACCGCTTACGAGGCCTCGCTCCTTGAATCTCAAAATCCCCGTCATGGCGACGACGAAGTCGCGCAGAAATCGACCGCTGGGTAAACAAAATTTTTTAATAAAACATTTTAATTTGAAGTATCGACAAAATTATAAATTTTGATCCATTTACAAAATGAACAAAATTTTCAATAAAACATTTTAATCTGAAGTATCGACAAAATTATAAATTTTGATCCATTTACAAAATGAACAAAATTTTCAATAAAACATTTTAATTTCAAGTACCGACAATATTATAAATTTTTATCCATTCACAAAATGAACAAAATTCCATTATAAATAAAAAATATAAGATAAATTTACTTTAAATATTATTAACAATAATATCAAAAATAAAATATTAATGTTATCGAAAATTTTTAGGTCAAAAGCCCGGTGACGAGGAAGGCAGCGAGAGTCCGGAGAGTGGAAATCGCGACGAGGGTTACTCGACGATGTCGTCGGATGTCCAGGGTGAGGGTCCTCGTCAGGAGCCCTCGTCCCGAGGGCTGGAAGACCTCAAGGAAGCGACGGACGAAACGGAGGCCGACGTGTCTCCGGACGCTCGTCTCGTCGCGGTCGACACTGGGGATCCCGACGTGCTTTTCCTACCGCTCAACCTGACCCTCGGGATAAATCCGAGGCACAGTTATCCGCCAACCAAAGAATTGCTTCCGTACCAGCACGTAATGCGCAGTTTCTCCGACAGTCACTTGTATCTTAAATTGACGACGGCTGCGGCAAACATCGCCGGGTCGCCTTACAATATCGCCAGTCCTGGTGCTGCTTCCTCGGTTTTGCTCGTCGAGGAGGAAGGTTGGGACGCTGAATATGTCCAGCAATGGCTCAGGTGAAATTCAATGATGAACACCTCAGAAAAGTTCTTTGTAAATATTCATTTCAGAAGATTAATATGAGATATAAACAGTCATGCAAAATGATGACTTCAGTCATGCAAAATGATGACTTCAGTCATGCAAATGATCCTCTAAAAATATTCATTTGTCGTAAAGTGACTATAAAATAAAAATAAAGTCTCGGAGATGCTAGATGACGAGTGGAGAGTCAGATATTATAGCAAGTCTTGTGAGTTTTATGGAATAAATTATCAATTTAATAATAACGATCTTTAAGTACTGTCACACGCTGGAAATAAAATTGTATAAATATGTCAGACGTTTTCCAACTTAAATAAAGAATGAAAAAATCTCATATACATCGGATGGAAAATGTAAAAGTATTATTCTATATTATTTTACCATTTTTATCATTTTTATTTTCGAAAATAACTAAAAAATGAATTTCAGGCTGGACGACAGTAGAAGCGCCCAGCAGCATCGTGATCTACTTGAGCTGGAATACGATCGTGCGGAATTGGAAGATTGGAGTTTTTCGCTGTCGAACGAGGACGTGAGAATGGACGCCGGATCGGGTGGCGGTTCATGGAAAGAGTCGATGGGTGTCGCGAGCAATTCCGGGATGTCGACGACACCGGCGTTGCCTCCGATTCGAGAACATAATCAAGTAGAATTGGAGGAAGATGCGAATGAGTGTCTATGGAACGGAGCGAGTTACCTCGCGGATCGAGCTGGGGGAGAATTAGTAGCGCTGCTGATGGACGCGCGAGCCACCGGAGCGCCTTGGCCGTACGCTTCCAGTCCCGGAGCCTCCTGGAGCAGCGAAGAGGGCGCGATTGAAAACTCGAGCAAAAGATCCTCCGCGGCTCTCTCCGGATGCAGTGACGACGCCGATTCACCGTCGATCGGCACTGACTTTACTCGCGACTTCTATCGTCTGGTAAAGTTCGAAAGCACCAAGAGCCTCGCCAGCAATTCTTCCAGAGGTGGAAAACAAGACCGAGAACAAGCTCTTCAGAGCGTTCTTTCCTTCATTGCTGAACAACAGATGTACCTCACGGAACTGCCGCAGAATTCAGCGCATCAAAACACAATTGAGGGTACAATAACGATTTTTGTGATAAAATAAAAACATTTTGCAAATTTGAAAAAATATTCATTTTATGGATTTGTATAAATTTAGTAAATTTTTATTATCCCAAACTTTTTGTTAATTTATCATTTAGTATATAAAATAATCATAATTTGTATGAAACAATCAGGTGTGGAAAATTTCGACGACGGTAAAAAAGATACAGAAACGGAAGTGACGACGATGGGAGCGGAAGTAATAGAGCAAACTCTGGATCGAGGGAACGAAATGTCAAATACGTGCAACGATCAAATCGAGCGACTGACGAGTATGGGCCCTTCGGTGATTCTGGATGACAGACTGAGCAATCCGATAAATTGTGGTCCCGGAGGAATTGGTCTTAACTACGGAAGCGTGGCTGGCGTTGCCTCAGAATTAGTCGCGGTGCCGGAAGAGGATGAGGAAGCCGCGACTTCCTCCACGCCAAGCACAGTCGTAAGTTGAAAAAAGTCATTCGGTTTACTATTGATTCACTTCGTGTCATAATTATAAATTATTTTTATTATGTTTTCGAAGACAATTTCGACCTCTCTTAATTTAAATTTTGTAAAAATTTGTCAATAGGTGAGTCCTGCGAGAGGAGCTCTCCTGGTTGAAGGAAGAGACCGTTCGTTGAGTTTTCACGAACACGCGACGTCAAAGGACGTTATAAACGAGCTTAATCGAATGATAAGGAAGGGTGAGGAGAAATCAACGTCCCAGGATTCTCAGGTCGTACTGGACAAGTTGGACCTCGCATGCTGTTGCCCAACAGGTTGGGTGCACGTCGAACGTGACATAGACTTTACCGACCCCAAGGTACGCGACAGAAAAATAAAAGAACGAAAGGAAATAATATTTTACATCCAGCATTATAATTAATTTCTATTCATCAAATAAATGAATTTAAATCTCAGCCGTTCAATTCAGTCTAATCATTATATATTTAAATGAAGAAATTTAATTTTCAGGCTAGAGCAAATTTACTGGACGTGATGCTGGCGAGCAGCGAGAGTTCATCGGCGACGTCGAGCAGCAGCGGCTCAGCCGGAAGCGATTCCGGTGACGAGCCGCCGGATTATCGCCACCTGCACAGACTTCATCGTTACAGGCGCCAGAAGAAAGGTTTGCGTGAGCCAAATTATCGTACGAAATAAAAAGAGAATTAACGCGAGTATTAACAAAATCTGAACAAATTAAAGAACGTACAAAACTATTCTTAAAAAACATTCCATACAGAATTTTATATTTTTCTGAATTCGATTTATTGTTCAATCTGTCCGTGTTTCAATTGTTCTCTTTAATTGTTCAGAGATAAAAAGAGAAAAATGCTGTCGCTTTGCAAAAATCTCAAGCTGCGCTTGCTACTAAAAAAAATAAAAAATACTACAAATTCTCACAGATAATGTGAGGCTTTGTCAGGAGAGAATAAAAAATGAGCTATTTATACACGCTTCTCGCTTTTTTAAGGTCTCAAAAGTGTTTAGCACATTTCCTTATGTTTTTTCTGTTCAGATGGTAGCGCCTACACGGTGTGCTTTGACTGTCACGAGAAAAGCTACGTAGTTCGGCTTAGTGACGATCAGTTTCTGTAATAAACTCTCGCGAGGGGAGTAAAAAAACAACAAAGAACACAAACACGCACACGCACACGACCTTGCGACGATCTTCGAAAACGTTGAAAAAAAAATACAAAAAAAAAGAGAGAGAGAGAAATAGACGACGTTCATCATCGCACGTGCTTACTCATCGACGTTACTGGACTATCGATGCAATAAATTACCTCATGGATTGAATGATCGAAAAACAAAAATAAAACTGACTGCGGGAGAAAAAAAATACAAACCCATAAAAAAAACTTCTCCACGATTCATACGTTAAAAATATCACGACTCATAAAAAAGAAACAAACTGATATTTTCGAAATTATGTAAAACAAGACAACATACGATAAGAAAAAACGCAAGAATCCGAACAAGAAACATAAATTACGGTGTCTAGAAAAATTCTTTTGGCGGTCCGTGTAAGGGGATTGAGAACTAGGGAAGAAGAGAATGAAATGGAGAGATCGACGAAAAAAGAACGCGAGTACATGCGACACACACGAAAAAAAGAACAAAACAACGGGTAGCGAGAGGCGGAGAGGGTAAAAGGTAGACTAAGAGAATAACAAAGAGACAATGGGAGAGCGTGAAAGAGAGAAGGAGATATAAATATAGAAACGAGAGAGTCGCTAAGCCGAGCTACTCTGCTGCTGTAGCTGAAAAAGAGGTGCAAGGGGCTAGAAATCGAGAGAAAGAGCGAGTGAGAGGGGGAAAGGGGTAGTGTTGGTAGAGAAAATGAGAGGGAGAGTGAGGGGGAGAGAGAGAGAGAAAAATAAAAAAAAGAGAGATCAAGTGAGGTCTGGATGTTGACCGGCTTCGCTTGATTGCTCCAGCCACGGCAGCCCAGGCGCATCGAGTGCTGAGGATACCCTCGGCATCCGGACAATCGAGGCCCTCGATCATCGGCCGGGGCGACGAATTTTTCGTTCGGTATGGTGAGAAGGAACGCGAGGCGGTCGCCTCATTCGACTTCCTCGACGATATCGCCGCTCACGAGTGTCATCACCTAGGCAACCCGGATATTTCCTCCTCTTCCTCCATCGACGACTTGCACGTACAAACGCCGCATACGGAGTTCATGAAGGTCTCGCCGCTGTGAGGCCTCGTTCAATCAAAACTGAGGGAAAAAATCGTGGATAAAAAGTGAGAAAAGAATTCGTAGCGAGGAATTTATGTAAAAAGAAATCGAAGGCGTTCAATGAACTGTGAATAGTTTTTAGCGACGGATATAAACGTATTTGTTCTTCCGGGAGATAAGAATGAAAATGGATGAAAATTGAAAAGAAATGAGGTGACAGAGCTTAGAGTAAAGTTTCAACACACAAAATTGACAAATAGATTTTAAGGTATCGTCAGAACTTTTCTTAACGACGCGGCGATTACTTGACTGATAAAATATGTGCTGATATGTATATTTGCATTGAGAAACACGAAGAATATAATATACATAATTATTCGTAAACACTATGAAGATCTCAAAATCGAAAAAGGAAAAATTCAATAAACTTTTCGTTGCTAAAATCTCAATTCGTCGTCTCCTAATAATCAAAAACACAATTTCTCTTGACGTATATTTATTTCGTTATTGTTCCCTCAGGTACGTCATGAAACAAAACAAAAAAGATCAATTGATATCCTTTTCGGCACAAGAATCGAAGAAAATTTGAATAAAATTTGTAAGTGAAAAATGTAGATGTGTGTGAACTTTGAGTAAATGAAGAAACGTGCGCCTGTACGAAAAGCTGCACTTTTAACAATCCCGAAACCAATGTCTTTCGGAATTTTCAAAAAAATTCAATTCAACGTAAATAAAATTTCGACGTGAAAATCTCCTGAAAGGAGAGTGACGAAGCTACGTTTTTTGTCCGGTGCAATTTTCGTGCAAACGTGCGGAGAAACGATCAATTGTTTAGCTACCATAACTGAATTATTTAACAAGTGAAGAAACAATGGAAGAGAAAGACCAATGGAAAACAAATTGAGAGGGAAACAAATTGTAAATAGTATCTTGTATTATAGTAGAAAGTATCGTAGAAACAGATGTAAGTCATATATCTTCTCTTCGAACTCAATAAATAACGACAATATTATATAGATATCTCGCTGATTTCTTGAAGCGTCGTTAAAAAGCAATCAAGCTACGAGTCATCGACATTAATGGTATTCTTTTTGTCAATATTTATTTTCGTCATTATATTATAATTTCGCAAAACGTTATTGATCCATTTTTGTATCGAATGCCACAGAATCCACATTTATCGTTTCACATAAGTACAAAATAATGTCATTATGAAAAGAAAAAAAAAATTCTTGTCTGCTTTCATTGGAGAAACTCTCGTTGCACTCAATATATATGGTTAAAAAAATTATTGGCGCGAGATTTGATTACACCTTTAGTTCCGAAATTCAATAAAAATTTTTATTTTAATGCTAGAATTATTAATTCTAATATACGACAGAGAAACGGATAAGACGAAGTACGTATATGAGAATAAAATTGCCGACGATGTTATTCTTTCAGTATTTAAATCATCTGCTCTAAACGGGTTAATAAAAATTCTTTGAAGATATACAAAAAAGCAACGAGAGGGTAAAAAAAATTTTTTTTTTTTTTTCAACTTTTGTCTGATACGACGCTTCGTCGATTCCTTTTTTCTCTCTTTTCTCGGAGGTACATATACTTAACGAATAATCGTTTTAACCTAAACTACGTCGAACTCAGACTCTGTAACCTCTACGCTCAGCGTTCCGTATCGAATTCGCCAGACAGAGAGCGAAGATTATACCGACCAGCTGGAAACAAATGGAAGAAGAATTAACAATCGGTTTTTTTTAAACGGTAAGTTTGACGTCTTCTTCATTAAATTCTTGTCTAATTTTCATTGTTTCCAAGAAGTTTTAAGACGCAAATTCTGAAAAATTTTAATTTACCTCGATCGCGGCAATGCCGATCGCAACACCACCCACTATGTGTCCGCAATATTCGATGAATTTTGCGAGCGTCTGGAGACAGCCATCTTGATAGTATTCAGAGGTGCACGCGCTCTTGTCGTTCTCATCCTTGTGATCGCAGCAACTCCAAGGCTTGGTGAAGTTTCCTTGGTCCCAGTTCCGAGGACTGTCGACACCACAACATTGCAACTAAAAACAAGAATCAATATCATGATACGTTACAACGAAAAATTATTCAAATCTAGAAAACAATTTGAGAACCAAAAATAATAAACATTATAAAAACAATCAATAAACTCTATAAATAATTCTGACAAAAAGATGGAAATAGATAGAAAGTGAACAAGACAATAAAGTGGAATAAAAACTTTTGCAAAAACTTTCGTAGAAGTACAAGTGGGTCTTCCCCCTCGAGGATAAAAAAAATAGTCTCTTATTAATACGCGTTCTCTTATGATGGAATATTAAAGATGTTCCAGTTTTTTGCCTCGCCGGTTGATCGAAGTTGTCAAGGCGCAATCGAGAAACGTGTGACATAAATTTTAGTAATCTTATGTTAACGTTTTTACATTTTTAAATATACCCTGTATACTCGTAGATCCAGGACTTTTTTCTTTTTTCAATTCACTTTCTTGCTTTGAATTTTTTAGTCGTATCAATTTATTATTTAATTTTTTTTGTATTTAAAAAATTTTATTGTCACGCCCGATAAGTGAATGTTAAAAAATATTTACGGATGATTGAGTCCAATCAATGGTTTCTCTGGCATCCACGTCCGTCCAGTAACTGTTGAACGCCTCCGTGTAGGGGTCTCGAATAATCTCAGGCGAAATTCCGTTAAGCTTGACGAAGGCGAAGACAGCGATAGCGACTTGAATGATCAAAATCGTCAGGAGCAGCATAGCAAACTGAAAAATTAAAAATAATGAGATAAGCCAATCTCTTTCTCTTTAAACAAAAAAATTTTTAGTCAAAATTGAAAAGAAAAGGAAATTCACCGTGATAATCATGCAGTGGCTCTCTCGGATGGCTCCGCAGCATCCGAAGAACGCAACTGTGAAAATGATAGCCCCCACTATGATCATCCCTATCGTCGGGAAAGACACATTCTGCTGAAGCGCTGAAGAGACATAGCCGACTTTCATGTGCATTAGAATGCCGGTGATTAAAATCGCGAGTCCACATATCTGAAAATATTTAAAAATTTTATTAGGTATAATATATCATGTATAATATGATCCAATATAATGCAAGAAATATATATTTCATAAAATAACAAATAATATACGAATAAAAATATCGACATTAAAATCAATAAATTAATAATTAATTTTTCTAATATTTTATATAGCTATATAACTACACGGTGTATACGTCGATGTATACATAAAAACGTATTTTGCTTTTCTAGTTGATAAATATCAGAGTGAAAATTTTGAAAAATATTCTATTTCGTAAAATAACATTGTGTCAAAACTTTATCAAATTTTTATCATTTTTACTTTCAACGCCAAAATCTCTTATATTACGCTATAAAAATATTGATTAATAAATTTATTATATCTGCAGAGTATAGAAATTATCAATAAAATTTTTAAATGGGAGGAAAAAATTTTTGAAACGAATCGAGACTTCGCACTCTCGGCTTACTTTTGATAATGCTCATGAGTGGCGCGGCTCGTTTTCTGATTAAAAGAGTTATTTTCGCAGTGAACAATTTATACGCGTATCCTCGCTTAAGGCGAATTGCTCGGTAAATAAAACGGCGCGTACTTGATTCACACTTTCATACGATATTACGTTACAACTGGGTCGTGCGAACTACGCCAACGTCCCCCAACCTTGAGAGATTCTATAACTAACTATTTACGGATTTCACTTTCCTCGGTCTAGCCTCATTTTTACTCTTCTTTTACTATTTATTATCCGATTTATCGAAGGAGCGGTTTTCTTACTGGCGTATCCGGTTTTTAGAAAAAAAAATTTTTTTTTGTTTTTTACAGCAACGGATACGAATGACTAATCGATAAGAATGTAAGCTCGACCGTCTTGGCAAACACTTAAAATTTTGCCTCCTTACTTTTATTTTTAAAACTGTTTTCTACTCCATTTGCATTTCCACAGCTCGTCGTAATTTCCGTGTAATACATTTCAAGTCTTCATGCAAATTGCAAATGAAATTTGTCATAGATAAATGACAAGTTTGACAAATAAATAAATGATAAATATAAATAATTGCAGACAGAATTCAAACAAATTCCCAGCGTGAAGAACTTCGGAATAATGGGAAAGTTACTAATGCTAACTTTTAAAATTCGATATATCGGAAGTGGTTGAAGAACAAACATACTGACAGTCAACTGAAATGACACGATTAATTCGAAGTTTTCGTTCGAGCGGTGTAAACATGTCGCAACGAAGTCTGAGTGCTACACGTTTTTTTTACTGCTGACTGGAAAATTGGGTCGAGTTGTCCTGTACGGATAATTTTTTAATTTCTATGGAATAATATAAATCAATAAAAAATAAATTTTTTAGTATATATTTTTTATTTTTTTATATTTTTTACTTTACTTATATTTTTTTAAAAATATTATTATTTTTTTCCATGATATGATATTCAAAAATTATCAATTCAGTATAAAAAACATGTGTACAGAATATCAGCGTATATTTCAAATCGCATTTGCGTAAAATTTATCAAGTTCATCTGTAATGGCGCGTCAAAAATCTTGTTTTCATTCTCGGAATAATTTTTATCGAAAAAAGAGCTTTTGCTGCTTTCGTAAACAAGTTTCTGAAAATTTTTTCCAAGTTCTATTTTTCAGTAAAAATCACGAGGAAAAATGGTTGAAAATTCACTGCGCGAAGCACGTCCTATAATTCATTTGAGCTTTGGAGAAAAAAATTCCGTGAGTCATACGCGGATGAAGTGTCGAACTGACGTCATTTTGCGCTTGTTGCACAAGATATTGCTGTATCCTTTCCTATCACTCATGCCAGACGCATGTGCAATGATTTTACATGGATACGCATACACCCAGATTTGCGAGGCGAAAAACAGCAGCCAATTCCCAGAAGAGAACTAAGCGATTTGTCGCTATGATTATTATTCTATTCTTTTTATATCATCGCCGTTTATATTTTCTTCGGTCCCTCCGCGAACCGAGATGCACGAACATTGTATGCATGGCTATTGGAATCGCGCATTTTCCCATCTCCCGAAATTACACGCGCCCACAAAAATCGAACGTAATTTATTTTCGGAAACTCGTGAGAAAATCGATACATCTTTCAAAAAAAAAAAACATTCACGAGTCCGCACCTAAATTCGAAATAAATCGACTTATCCAGAGAGAAACAAAAACGAGAACGAAGAGCGATCGAAATAGGAGTGACGACTTACTGTAAATAAGAAGTTGAAGATGAAAAGAAGCCACTTGGCACAACCGTAACCGCAACTCATGATTCACGGAATTTCACGGACGAACGAAATATATACTTTTTACGATAAAATAAAATATATCGTGGTGATTATCGTTTTTGAAGGAACTTTGCGACACTGCTTTGTTTTCTACTCGATCGGAAACTCTCGCGGGCGATCCTCCGATTTTTTTCTCTCCGTCCGTTAGCGACGATACAGAGCGACTGTTCTCTCGAACTTCTTTGCGAGCGTGCGATCCTCTCCTCCGCGAGTCTGTTTTTCTTCGTTTTCGAGTGGGGGAAGTTCGCGGTCGAAATATCTGCGAGAAGTTAGCCCAGAATGTTTTCCTGTTTCGTCTCGCCCCCTCTCCTCTGACACAATTCTCGAATCGCTTCTCCGGGCTGATTTACAAAAAAGCATACATAAACGACACCGCGCGTCTCTCTTCGTAGGTTTTATTTATTTTTTATCGCTCCGAACCTTCTTCTACGAGAAAGAGAAAATCTTGCGTCATTGCGTCTCCCATGCGAGCTTGGACGCTCCAAACTCTGTCGCTGTATCGAACGCGATCAACCCTGAAATTTACGCGCACACTTTTACATTATACGAATCGTTCTCTGTGTTTTCGCTCTCTTGTTCTTTCACCGAGTAACGCGAGCAAGCCTCACCCACGCGACTATTTTCATCGACCAAGGACTCTTTCATTATTTATGACGCACTCATCGTAATAATGTTCAGTAAATTTTTTTTTGCATTTGGGCATTTTGACGCATCGATCAAAACAGTCGGTACGACAGTTACCGATACGACTGTAGTGGTGTGTCGAATTTATTGAGAAAAAATTTTACTTGATCCCGCGCGACTGTTTTCATTATCTCGGTTACGTTTTAATCTACAGACGCGACAGTACCCTGACGCCGAGTGATTAAAAAAAATCGATATGCAGATTCAAGACGATATGTAAGTATAATACAGCGAGATTAAATTTTTCTGCGTTATTGCGATCTTGTTTCAAAAATAGCCGCGAAACAAATCTCTTGACCGCAGATCCGAAAGCAATTTCCTGTATCGTAATAAATAATAAATTCTGTGCCTCGGCGATTTTGAATCTTGAGATGCAACGAACGTGTGTCGTCGGTAAAACAGTTTCCTGCACCGTTCGCGTCATCGAAGAAAAATATTTTGTTTCCTTCTCCCTGGCCGGCATTATTTTGAAGGGAACGCTCACGCAATCGTTCCGTTTCTGAGGATGTTTTGTAACCCGTGTGCACGCCGCTGGTACCGGTTTTCCACGATTCCGCATACCTGACTCGCAACGTCTTTCTCTCTCTCTCTCTTTCTCTCGACGCTGGCCCGGCGTTCAAAAAAAAAAACATCGCGCAGCGCCGCGCACCGGTTCTACCCTCAAGTTACGAGGAAAAGGGGCCCTTCATTTCTCCGTCTTCACGGACCTTTTTTTCTTTTTACACGTAATCAGTATTTTCCTACTGCAAACATATCGGGACAAACAGTCCTTGGGAGTGTTCTTTTTGCGTTCTGAAAAACGTTCGAGAACACTCGTGAAACAATTGGAAATTGTTAATATCGCGTTATCAGATAAAAATCTAAAAAACTGAGTAGCGGAAATAACGTCATATTTCCTCAAACGCGGAATTTCACGAGCACAAAAACATAACCGTCGCGCATCGAGGTCCTTACGTGTGTGCTATTGTAAACATGCAGGTATATCCCGGTCGTTTCTTGGAAAAGTAAAAAAGCGGGATGGGTCGAGAGACAGCTCGATAAAATCATTCGCGATAACGGTTATCGGACGACTCATACTTGTTTTTCACAAAAAAAAACGAAAAAAAAAAGATGAAAGCGACTCGTTTATCACAATACATATTTCATCACAGCTCGTTGTACAATAACTGCATACCTACTCTTGCATTTTTTTGAAATCACGATTTAAAAACTTTGTACTTTTCTGCAACTCGTTAGCTCATGTTCGATGATAATATCTATCGCGTCGAGGCGTAAACGCAGCAGTCGATGCCCATTTACGAATGCAAGTCGGGCATCGGCCTCAGTCTACTTTTTTTTACCATTTTTAGAGACAGAAAGAAAAAACGTTCGATCACTTACCGTAAAGACGAAATTGAAGATGAAGAGTAGAAACTTGACAAAATTATCGCCACAATTCATGGTGATTTATTGAACTCTCGACGTTTACTTGCTTTGTTATTTATCCTCGGCTTCCTTCGAGAGGGAACACAAAGGGAGAAACGAAGTGGTTAGAAGCGTACTCGCGAGTGACCCGACGCGTTTTGTGCCTCGGCGTGGACGCACCTCAGACTCGCGTCACGAATCGTGACTCTCCTGGAGAGAAAGTCCGGTGGGGGAAGTGGAGACGAGAGCGAGCGATAGGCAGAGGCGCTTTTTTACCGGTTCGCGGTGAAAAGGGAGAAAGAGGGAAGGAAGGATGCCAGCGTCCGAGTTGAACAGAAAGGGGCGGAAGAAGAAGAAGAGAGAGAAAAAAAAACAAAAAATGAACGAAGGAAGAATCAACACCGCGAGACTATAAGAAAAACGCGCTCCAATCTGTACAAAGTCTCGATATACGGATTCGCGTTAGATCCCAATTCTCAACAGATCCCGCGTCCACTCTTTGACAATACTTTATACATAAATTTATCTTATCTTTTCCCCTCTTGTTTATCAGCTGAATTTCAGAAACGATATTATCGATAACGTATCGATGCGTCATATACTATTCCTCGTTTCTATTTTTATTTCACTTGTTAAGAAGAAAAAGAACGCAAACACGATCCGGATGTTTCCCATTATCAAACGATTTTTAAGACAATCAAAAATGTTCTATCTATGTCGAGATAAAAAAGATTTTTCTCGAGAAAAGCATTGTCTCGATACGTTGATCCAAGTATGACTATTCATTCGTCGAATTAATAATCGTCACCCTCACTATGAGCCAAATCTTCCTGATTTACATATGATGTAACGTACGTATCATAGACAGTTGACGCAAAGTTTATAAATCTAAAAAATGATGGTGAAAAATTGAAGGACTGTACGTAATATCTGAACTGAGAACTTCAATTGTAGTTAATGAGAATATCATTGAAGAGTGTTGACAATGTATTTGTAAAATGAAGTGGAGTAAAAACAGTGAGCGTCAATTAGCTTAAAAGAATCATCGGTGTGCGTGAGAACCGGCGCAACCTTCGCATACGTGTTGCGGCCCCAACTGTACGCCCGGACACATCGCCCTCGTGGCTCCGTCCATCGGACTCGTCACAATGGTCTGCCTGCGTCTGATGTACAGCAACCTCTTGGAGTACACGCGAAGAGCGATAACGACGACAATCTGAGAGGGAAGAAAAG
The DNA here is from genome assembly GCA_030522605.1 of Cremastinae sp. B BG-2022a. NCBI lineage: Eukaryota > Metazoa > Arthropoda > Insecta > Hymenoptera > Ichneumonidae > Cremastinae sp. B BG-2022a. The sequence goes on from JAPYYX010000953.1 coordinate 58,437, forward strand.
CAAAGATCGAACGGTTTCATATAAAATTCTGTTTTACATAAAATTCGTCCGAACGTAATTTATAGACCAAGCATCGGATAATCTTGGTTAATATTGGATAATTCTTGGTGGAAATTTATGAAAAAGAACGTGTATGCAAAATTTCAGCAAATTTTTGAGCATAACCGACTGTCGGAAGTTTATTCCAATTTTGCAATGAACGGACGTGGAAAAAAGATCGAACGTTTATCTTTTATGTAAAATTTTTTCAACCCTAATTCGTAGGTCGTTTGATAGAGAATTTTTCATATTGACGAATGATATACTTGCGTTGGTAAAAAAAGAATTTACCTGTACGACGATCAAACAGAGTGCGACGATGAAAGTGGCGAAGAGGATCGATCGGTAACGATGCATCGAAATATCGCGACAAGCATTTTCGAACAAAACTTGACAAGTGTCACCGTTCTCGTGAGTCCTGAGATTGCAACAAGACCACCATGTGAATTTTTCTTCAGTCTCCGTGACCTCGTCCTTTTTCATTTTCTCAATTCCGCAACAATTGAACTGAAACAGTGCGAGTCGTAGATTTATCGTCCGAAGTGATGAGAGTAATGAAAAATATATATGTATATACCTTGACGTCCGTGACATTCCACGCCGAGTCGAATCCCTCGATCTGGGCAATCGATGCAAATTTGTCTTCCAATATATTCGATATTGCTGAATCGACCTTGACCTGATCGATTAATGCCCACACCCCGGCGCAAGCCTTGATAACACCCACGAGAACAGCTAAAATGAAAAACTGAAAAAAAAAATCAAATCGAAACATTTTTAGTAATGATTTCATCATCGCGGAAACGTGCCTCGAAAATAAGAGAATAAACTTTTTACCATATACAGTTGAAGACGATTGTATTTAACATCAAACGTCATAAAAAAATACAGTCCCAGTGCGAAATTGATGATTCCAGTTAGCAAGAGTACAACCGGTGGACCGTACCACTCGGGCTTGGTGAACGAACCGCCAAGTTCATGGATAAAATAACTCGTCGTACTGCAAGCTACCAAACCCGAAACCTGTACATTTGGATTCATAAAAATAATGTTCAGAATAATAAGATAAAAATTGAATCGTAAATGGCGTGTGTATGATATGATTTTAAAACAATTTAAATTTTTTTCAGATTGAACTGCCCTCTGTAAAAAAGTATTCTCGAACGTTTACGAGAGGGCAGCAACGTTCAGCGAATTTCTGTTTTATCGACAGAGAGACTTCGAAACTCTTTTTTTAATATTCTTCAGTTGCAGAATGTAGAAGATATTCATAGAGAGTCTCGGTTATAGATTATGGACCATTAGAAGAATTGTTTCTGAAGGATCAAAAATAAATTTTCGCCGAAGGAAAATGTTCATTGTGCAACATAATAAAAAGCAAGCAAATGAACGTACCATCAAAAGAATGAACGACGTCTTGAGAATGTAGCGAAGACAAACGGTGCGTTGGGCCATCTCCTTTCGTTTATAAATACCCGAGTGTTGACGGGAATCTTCCACCGGCTTTTCCGATTGGCAAGCCGACGACAAGTACACGGAGACGGTTGCCTGCGACTGAGCTTCTTCAACGGCCACGAACCCGGGGCAAACGAACTTTTCGTCCACGAAAAAAACGCGATTCCTTTCCAAAGACTGACGACTTTTTGTCATCGAGACTTCTGATCGGGAGCACGATCTCATTACCCCTATGTCACATTTTCCACAATTATTTTTAATTTTAGACCACGCTATTTTTGTTCGATACAAAAATGTAAGCGAGCTTTTTGTCGCGATATTCAAAAAAAATGATTTAACGTCTAAAAAGCCATTCTTTGTAGCTTTATCGCGGAACGAACTTTATGTGTTTACTAGGGTGATTCAAAAAAAACTTTTTTTCTATTTTTTTCGCAGCGCCAAGCTTAAAAGTTTGGTTTAGATGTCAAAATAGGCCAGTAAAAATTTGATC
>JAPYYX010000954.1:0-38287 GCA_030522605.1 Cremastinae sp. B BG-2022a
ACCAAAAAATTTATTGCTCTTAAAATTTCGACGTCGGAATTAAATTGAAAAATCAAATAGATGTACTGCGGAATTGACTCTACATACATCCTTAATATCTCGATTTCTATACGGTAAAGCCTCTAGAAATTTTGCACACTGTCTAGTATAGTGTCCAAGAACGCGAACGCCAATTTTCAACGAATCATCTTTAAAATAATTTCGCTTCATGAAATTTGCCTTTACGTTACATGTTCATGTTGCTGATTTGAGTCACAGGATCCGCAAGAACATCCTCAAAGAAAGTTCATTTGCAAAAATCCTAAGACACATATTTCTCGCAGGTCTGGTTTCAGAATCGCCGGGCAAAATTTCGTCGAAACGAGCGAAGTTCAGCGCTGAACCGTGGTGGTACGTCGTCGAGTCGCGAGGTCGAGACGACGACGCTACCGTTGAGGCCGCTTCGTCACACGTCTCACGAGCACGTCAGCAACGGAACGGGAGAATCTTTGGCGACGTCGCAGCTGGCTCAATATCCCTACGGCGATTACTGGCGTTCACCCCAGTACGTGCAAACAACCTCGTCGAGTTGTCACGGATTCGTTAACGGGAATTTAGGCAACGTTGGATTCCCGGCTTATCACCAAACCGATTTGCATCACGGCCTCGAATCTACCTCCGCCGTAAACGCTCTCAGGCTCCGCGGGCATCCATACTCAGGCTCGTACTCAGCGATGCATGCGAGCATGTGACCGGACGGGATTCGCTCCTAAACTACATCCTAAAGACAAGCCAAAGACCTCCTGAACTCATTTTCTAAAGCAAACAAACAAAAATATATGTTGAAGGATCGAAAGACAGGGTAAAAAGTAAATCTAAGACTATAAAATAGACTAAGAATATAAATTAACTACTATAAGCATAAATATACCAAAAATTTCAGAAAAAAAATTGATTTTAAGTCATTAGTTGATGGTTTGTGAACTAGATACAAAATTCATCTGTATTCGATGAGAAAAAAATACTAATCAGGTTTCTAGGGCTCACCAGGCTTATTCAACATCATCGTAAGTGTATACATAGACATATATTATATATATAATAATAATAATAATATAATAACGATGACAATAATAATATATAAGTACGAGTGTATAAATATAAATACTTATTCATAAACGATTTTCAACGAATACATTTTTTTACGTTCGGAGGGAAAAAATGGAAGCTCGCCCAGCTGCTAAATTTTGCTTTCTCTCTCACTCTCTGTTTATTTAGATATTGGATTTTTCATTTCTTCTTTTTTTAGATAGTTATTTCTTCATCGAATATTGATTATTAAAAATGTCACCGAGGTGACGTGGTTTGGCACGCGATTGGAAACTGCTCTCACTGTCTTTTAATTCTTAACTCTCAATGGTCCATTAACGATTTTTTAAAATCCGCTAACACGGTAACGAGGCTAGTACAAGGCTATGATGACAGCTGAGTGCCGAACCGTTGTATTATATAATTTTTTTCAGTTCAAGGGTGTACGGGAGACGTACTTGACACGATAAAAAGTGCTCGAAATTCTGACAATGTTCTCGAATGTACAAACAATTTTGCTACTGAATTTAAAAATGATTTACTAAACGATGTGAGAATTATGAGACTATAATTAAATGTTACAGCGTTTCTTATGAGAAATTCGTATACGTATCCTGCATAGGAATAAAAAATCGTAAAATTGTTACCACACTTTTTCAATGTGTTTTATAAGCGTGCTTGATAAAAAATTTAAAACATTGCACAAAATGTTTTTTTTATTTGTTTAAACATTGATAAAATTTATCACATTATGTAAAAAGAATGCACAAACTGACTGAATCGTTAATTCATACAGTAGCTGACGCGCAATGAGTTAATTATATTAGGCAAAATTAAATAGTTAATATGATATTAAGTAATTATGAAAAGTCTGTTTTGTCAGGGATTTTATCTCCCATACATCCCTAAAATCATGAAATTTTCGTTATAAAAAGAAACGATAAAATTGAAAAGTAAAAATTACATAAATATTTTGATTGAGTAATTAAATAATAGAAATGAATAGACAACACACTCACTGGACCATCGCAAAGTACCATAGATCAAAAATCGGGAATGACTGTTGTCCGGCAAGGAGGGAAGATTGAGGATTAGACGGTGACGAGAACATTTTGCACGGCGTTGCTCCAGTCGACCTTGGAAGGAACGAGGTAGAAAGCCGGAGCGATTTTCGTTCCGCATGGGCACTGGCATCCGGATATCCAGCTGAATGATCCGAGTTTTGCATCGCATTTTGGACAATTGAGCTTCCCCTCGACGTTGTGAACGATGTCGGGCATCCAGGCGAGAGGCTCAATGAAGTAAGTTTTGTTGCAAAGCTCGCTGTCGCTCGTTTCTGGTTTCGAGTTCGTCGCTACTTCTGGTAGTAAAATCTTGGCAGCTTTCGGCGATCTGTCTCGTCTCTTGGTGCTCACGTGTCGCCATATCTGGCGCTCCCGGGGTGAGTGTGGCAAAACGTTGCTCACACTCGCGACGATTCTTCGACACTTTTTGCAACGGTAGACCGTTGGCTCGGGCCGGACCGTCGTCAGGGCTGGATCTGCTTTTATGAGGTCAATGCAGCTACCTGGCAGTATTCTCGCCTTTCGGACCATGTCCGCGGCTATTTGGAGTCTGTACATTTTGAATTGAACGTTTGTGTTGTCGATGCTACAGCCCATGTCCTCGTAGAGCTTCAGCTGAGCCATAAAACCAGCATTCGGAGCCACGAATCGTCTTTTCGATTTCACAAGCTCCAGGGCAGCTGAAAACGTCAGATCGTGCTTCTTCATGGTATAAGCTATGACCAACGTCGAGGATCTTGACACTCCGAAGTAACAATGAACCAGAACTCTGCCTCCGCCAGCCAAGGCATAGTCTATGAACTGATAAGAGTTTTCAAAGTATGTTAGAAAATCTTCTCTGGGCATGTCTGTTATTTGAATGTACTTCAGAGTCAAGTCCGGGAGCAGCTGAATCTTTCTGGGCAGAGGACACGAGTCTACGGTCAATATGTGAGTTATTTTTGCCTCTTTCAGCCAATTAACATCCGTCGCTGCTGTCAAGTTTCCCAGGAAGAGACCAGGCTCTATTTCATTGTAACTAGACGGCCCTGCATCGAAATCGTCCGGTTCCTCCTTAGACATTTTTCAAAAACCAATGGGAATTTCGCTAATCCACCTTCATGCGAATTTAATTACTCTGAAAACAAATATAATACATGCTATTTGGTAAAAACATTTTTTTTCGCGTACTTACGTAAAATCTTAAAAAAATATTGATTTGTTCAAGGTAGTTCATTTTCGAACATATTTCCCCATTTCTTTCATAAAATCGTGATCAAATTCCTACCTCCATTTGTGTTGTCCCCAAATAATTTTATATACTTTTCTTATGCGTGTTCTCCTAAGAGAAAAGTTTTTGGTAATGTAAACAACAGAACGTGTCATAATAGAATAACAAAAAATACTTAAAATATTTGATAATTAAAATGAGGATTTTCGATATTGGAGTAGCACAAATGAAGCACGGTTATACGATGATAAATAAAAGCTGACAAAAATTAAAAATCATTTAATATTTCTGTCATAATTACGATTGAATATACGATGACAGTCGTCGATGAATTGGAGTAATCACGTTCTGTTGACGTCGAACATCGGGCCGGCCAAGCTCCCGCTCGATAAATATATAGGACAAACTCGAACAACGTGGAATCTACATAGGCAGAAGTCCTTATGAAAAGTTGCATACAATGCGACTGACCCGCAGTCTGGTGACGTTTCCACAAACTTCAATTTTGAACAAAACTAATCTCTCATTTTTACAATTTTTGCAATGAATACTCTTCAAGAAATATACGAAATCTTTCGAATTCGTTGTTAGAATCAACAAATATTGAGATATATTTTTGTTCTTCGAAGTCGCGCCCATTTCTCGAATGATGTTCACATTTGTTGTCACGGGGTGACTTACAGCTCTACCACCGTCAACTTTACCAATCTATATGTGTGGTATACGTGTGGCATATTATATGTACGTATTGTATGATTGGTAAAGTTGATAATTATTGAAAATATAGAAAAAGTGAATTTTGATAAAACATGTTCTCTTTTTTAAAATATCGAACAAAACGTGTTTGTATCAACTTATTAGTATCACATTTTGATAATACAAGCAGGTCACAAAATGCATTTTATTCGGATAACAATAAACTCGAATGCAAAACATAGATTCGCGTTCAATTTGTTAAATAACAGATTTATTAAATTCAAGCGAAAGTTTGATAATACATTTGCTATCTTCAACAAAATATCAAACAAAACCAATAGTTGTTTAATATCGTGTTGATACAATATCTGAAAATCTCACGTTTAGATGATTCAGTCACGTCGCATAATAAAAAATTTTACTGGAGTTATTTACATATTAGTGCACTCTTGTACATAAAAAAATTATCTCAAATTCAAGGCTAAATTGTTTTGCGCGCGTGAACGCTTGCGCGGAATCTCAGTTTAAAACGAGCCGATAAAACAGAACTTGTGCTCATTGAGATTTTTCAAAATAATAATTGAACAAAACATTCCAAACTTTAATTTAAAAAAATTATGGTTACACGATCTTCATTATAAATAACATTTTTCAATAAAAGAATTAATAAAGGAATATAAATAATGCAAATGAACAAATTTTGACGTGCAGGTGAATTAATTTCAATATAAATAAATAAAAATTTTTATTGAAAGAAAATAAAATGTTGATAGTTTCATTGAAATGACTTTTTTCGGCAATAAGTTATCAGCGCCATCTTTCCACAAGTTTTTTTTCGGGCCTAGAAAATCGATCGTGGTTCTGCAACGTCAGCACTGAGCTCCGAGTGTACAGGCGTTTCTTTCGAGGTCTCTTGTACGCGAACCTAACCGTACCAGGGAAAATGTGACAGTAGCCGACAGCTGATCGTGACTGACAGTCGCGCGTACAATTTTGCCACATCCGCAGCAACGCGTCGCATTGAAAAAACGACCATGGACTGTCCCGCGTTGATAAAACAATGTAATACAAGACTCCGATGATCGCAAGTTAATCGGCGTGCTGCAGTGTCACGCGAATGTTTGGAAACGAGAGTTCTCTCGAAAAATTTGATTTTTCGTTGCAACGATGACGATGGAGACCGCAGAAGTGAAGAGAAAACTCTTGACGGACGAACCGAGGAATTATTTATGGTCCAGACATGAGAGAAGACTGTGGTTTTTCTCTCTCCTATTTGGAACTTGCATGGTCTACGCGACTAGAGCTTCGGTTCCTCTTTCTATGCCGGTCATCAGCAAGGAAAAGTCATGGAGCACGACAGATTCCGGAGTCATCCTTTCAAGTTTTTTCTGGGGATATACGATGACCCAAGTCGTCAGCGGTTATATCAGCGATCGCATCGGCGGACAGAAAATCCTTTGGCTGGCGGCTCTCGGATGGTCCACGTCCACTCTCTTCTTGCCTGAAGTCATCAACTTGTTTGTCAACGTTAATTACTCAGTGCCAACCATCGCGACGATACGAGCTGTCAATGGCGCTTTCCAAGGTGTTTACTCCCATATGTAGACGAATATTCTCACTGGAAAATTTGAAAATCTTTTGATAAAAAAAAATGCAAATAATAAAAATAAAATTATGAAAAATGATTTCAGGAATGCATTTTCCGAGTATGATAAGCCTCACGAGCCAGAGACTTCAGGAATCTGAGCGAGCTTCTTTTTTTAGTCTCTTAATATCGGGCTCGGCTTTTGGTACTCTTCTTTGCGGTTCGTTGGGCTCGTATTTGCTCGAAAATTACAGCTGGTCGTTCGTTTTCCAGTCACTGGGTGAATAAATTTGTCTCTGATATATTTTTCATCATTTCATCATTGAAATATATTTTACATTGTTTAATATTTGTTTCAGGCGGTGTCAGTGTACTCTGGACTCTCATTCTCTATTATCACAGTTTAAAGATAAGAACCGGAAGAGTAACGAGAAAATTTTCTACTAACGATTTGCCATGGAGACAACTGTGGACCAAACCGTCATTCTGGTACGGAAATCCTGTAATGTATTCTCATTTTTCCTTTTATGTAACTTTCCTCTTATTTCAGGGCTTGTGTCATAGCTCACGCGTGTCACAACAATTGTTTCTTTGTACTGCTCTCTTGGATACCCATGTACTTTCACGACACTTTTCCCGACGTGAAGGTAAAATCCGAAAAAAGTTCTTGAATGAGTAGTTGAAAGATTTTTTTTTCCATTTCAAAATTTTTTTCCAATCCAGGGTTGGGTTGTCAATATGGTACCCTGGCTGTCCATACTGCCTTGCACTTTTCTCGGCAAAGTAATTTCCGAGAGACTCATTAATTCAGGCTACTCCGTAACCTCGGCTCGAAAAATCGTCGAGACGTGCGGCTTTGCCTCCGGCATAGTGAATCTTCTCTTGCTCGGTGAATGGAATATTTCGCTTTACATTTTTCCATTTCCTCTTTTTTTTCCGATATGCTTTTTCGCGTGTTTCCGTATATTTTAGGTGTTCAACTGATTTTTTTATCATATTTTAGCTGAGGCGAAAACATTCCAGAGCGCAATGCTGTGTCTTACGCTCATTATCGGTGGATCGGGATTCCACAATAACGCCGTTGCCATCAATCCTTCTGATCTTGCTCCTCAACATTCGGGAAGTGTTTTTGGATTGATGAATACTGTCGGTGCGATCCCGGGTTCGTAATTTTTCACCAACAAATTTTGTGTTAACTTAAAAACTTAAAAATTACCGCTTTTGCTACGTTTAAAGGACACAATTTTCAAAAGCGAACAAATATTGTCAATAATTTCGAGTAAACATGTTGAGAAACCGAATTTTTTAAAGAATTAATCAAATTTTTGCAGGATTTCTCGGCGTATATTTTGCCGGTTACATTTTACATTCCACTCACAGCTGGCCTGTGGTCTTTCTCTATCTTGCGGCGGTAGATACAGTCGGCTGGACCGTGTATCTCGTGTTTGGAGGAGGCAAGCCTATCATATAAATACTCCGAAAAAAACAACGTTTGTGACGAAAAACTTGTAAATACAACGATATTAGATTAAATAATTCATAATTTAACAAGGAAATAATGTGAACTCTTTTTCCTACATACATTTATTCTATCTCTGGATCTCACAGCATTTTTGACATATACGGGCCGTCCAGCTCGTAGCCAATTTTTCTGTAGTAATTTCGCGTTCCAACGCCCGATATCACCGCAATTTTTTCCGAGCCGTGTTCTTCGCGAGCTATTCGCTCAGCTTCCTCCATCAGCAACATTCCAAAGCCTTGGTGCTGGAATTTCGTCGGATCGCGAGCATTCACGGGTACAACACTACCGTAAACGTGAAGTTCTCGAACTATCGAACATTTTCCTTTCAATTCCGACCTGAGAATTCCAATTAAAACCACAAAAAGTTATTTCAACGAAACAGAAAAAAATTACTGAATAATTTATTCCAAAAATAATTAAATACTGGAAAATCAAACGCACCTGAACGTTTCGTTAGAACACTTTCGAAGCCTTAGCAAACCAACGAGAATGTCTTGAGTCGGATCTTCGTAAGAGAGAAACGTTTCCCAGCCGTTGTTCGCTACGTAGTCTCTGCGAATTAGCTCAACCTCGTACGGTTGTATTTTGTTGTGAATTTCTTGGATTCCGACCTCTCGAGTTCTTACGTCGCGACAATCCATGCCAAAATCTTTCATTCGTGCCAAAGCCAATTCTCGAAGATTCCCGTGTTCAACGCCGGAACTGAAAAATATATGAAGTGAACGACAACGATAAAAAAAGGGAATAATGTGAATATTCCGGTAAAAATAAAAAAAACGTCAATTTATAAAGCTTACTAACCTGACCAGAGGCATTGGTATATCTCGCTGCACACGATAAACTCGGGTCCAAGGAGGAATAAGAGCGAGAATTCTAGCGATCAAATCGACGAGAGTACTCGGGGGATAACTCTTGTACCTTCCAGTTTTCCAGAGCTCGTACAGCCCGGTACCGCGAATGACAAGAGTTGGATAGATTTTCAAACCGTCAGCTCTGAATGCAGGATTTTCAAAAAATTCCTAAAAATGTTATCGATTAAGATTGAGCGATATTATTTCTGAAATAAAACCAAATAATTAATACTTACGACGAATTGTTCGATATCTCGTTCAATGTCAACGTTCGGAAGATCCGGCATCATGTGAGCAATCACTTTGAAACCAGCATCTTTCGACAATTGAAAACTTTCGCAAACAGCATGAACGGTATGTCCTCGGTTTGTATCCCGAGCTACATCTTCGTATACGGATTGAACGCCAATTTCCAGTCTCGTACATCTGTCAACAACTTTTATAATGTAATGTGTCGTAAAATTTGTCGTTAATAAAAATGAACGTAATAAATATACACTTGAAATTGAATATTTGAAATTATAACAAAATCGGCAAATGAAAAACTAGCTGAATCAAAATTAGAGACAATATTCTCTGTCATTGGATGAATGGATCCAAATTCTTAAAAAATATACTTTTTCGTGATGTTCACATGTTATGTTAAAAAACACTATCACAAGATCACAAATTCCAATTACTATTGGTGTCCATTATAAAAAAAATTTTTTTTTATACAACTTTGCTAATACAAAACATTCTTACCCATATCGAAGCATGTCCGACAAGTGCATTCTGAGACAATAATCCGGACGTGTTTCAATTGTAATTCCGATACACTTTGTTTTGCTACGCTCTGAGTATTTCACAGCCTCATCCACATTGTTGCTCACATGACCCGAAAGAGCATCATGCATGTTTCTTATAAAATAATCTCTGTACTCTTCCGGCAATGACATAAATGTACCACCCATGACAATGAATTCAACTTTGTCAACATTGTGGCCCAGTTGTTTTAACTTGAAAGAAAAAAATGCAGGTAAAATATCATCAATACTTTCAAAATAATTTCTGACGATCAAAGTAATTCGAACTTTATAATAGAAATTATTCACAGAAACATGTTAGCAAAAATTATCACTGCACATTTGTGATTCATAAGATTTTCAAATAAAATATATACGTACTTGTTCAACTCTGTGTCTTGTTTGTAAAAATGGGTTGTATCGAGCTCTGATTGCTCTCATGGAAGTTGGCTCATAGCCTGTGTATGATTGAGTGGAATATTCAAAATCAGAGTCTGGTCCACCAGGGCAATACACACAGATGTTTCCTGTCATGTTTATGTGAGGACATCTATGAGGTTTTGACATTAAAGCTACCACTGCAACCTAATAATGATAAGATTTATGAATTATTAATTTATTAATAACAGATAATATAAGTATTCTTGAAACTTACTCCACTCGCAGTTCTTATGGGTTTTGCTTTCAATTTTGGCAAAAGTATGTTCTTCGCGTGTGCCGGAACAGATGCGATAATGTCAACAAGTCGAGGAGACGACTCCAAACCATATTTTGACGAAATTCGAGTTTTTAGTCTATTTAAATCTACGTCCCTGTGTTGTTCGTGAGCGAGTAATAATTCCTGGATAATTTCACCGATCGTCATTACCATTCGCTCCTCCTTGCTCTCGATGAACACTAGAATATTTTTCGCATGAAAATCGTTCTTACAAAGCATAACCTCACTTTTTTGAATTTACGAATAATCTAATAATGCAAATTGTATGTTTCTTACCTTTACGTTTTCGGACCATTTTGGGAATTTATTTATTATTTACACTTTAGTGATATATTTATGTTTTTTTTATACTGTAAAAATAATTGTTTTTACACGTGTAGAAATTACAATACTGCGCACCATGCAGCCAGTACACGGAGAGTATTATTATTATTGTTTTAGCTGTTCCGACGTGACTCTAGACCGGTCGTGCGTCGTTTGTAGTGAAGTTAGCTGGGAAGAAATGAAAATTTTCAAATATTGTTACTTTTGATGGAGAATCATTTGAAAATTTGTGTTGCTTGTTTCTCTGAAGCCTCGACTTTACGTACGCAGATTACATTTTACACTTATATTAATTTTATATTTGCGATTATAGTAATTGGAGATTTGACATTACAAAAAGAAAGTATATGTAACGAAGTGTTTGATAGCGAGGGTAGTTCCAGAAAATGTGGTTGAGATCCTCGATTGAAAAAAAGGGCAAAGTAGTCGCAAGTTTTGTGCCCTTACCTTCTGTTGTGTTTTTTTAACCAATTTTTTTCAACCATCGGTATTGTAGAAAATACGAGAATTTTCGTCTTTCAAAATCGATGAAAACAAAATGTTCTACACTGAATTTACAGTGAATTTTTTTACAAAATGGCAAATAAAGGAGATAGAAAAAGTTAAAGTTATTTTCGACTTTTATATGAACAATCTGAAAATATTTTTTATTACTTCATGCATTCAATTTTTTTCGATTTATCACAAAAAAATGTTCAAAATCATGTAGGATTGTAATTATTTATGAATGGTAAATAAAAATTTTCATAACAATGATTTATTCAGATGCCAGAATATAATTATTACATAAATGATTTTCTCCTTCCCGAAACATTTATCTTTCATTCCCTATCGTCACTCTCGTATACTCCATACCCTCTCCGTGTAAAAAATGCCATAAGATTCGCCAATGCAAAGCGAACTCATTTTCACGTGAATTCGACGAGAAAATAACAACATTTTTACAGAGGAGTCAATCGATAAATTACTTGGCATCTTAAATCATAAAGTCGTACAAACATGCCGTAATCTCGTACAGATCGACGCTTGTAAAGATTATTATTTATTTGCGTTTGAAAACGAGAATTGATTGCCGTGCAAAAAATTCGCTCTCTCTGTTTTCAAGCTTCGTCGTCGTTTTCCTAGGAACTTATACGGTAGATGCAAGGGAACGCTTTTTAGGAAGACACTTGCATATCGATCATTCACTTTTTCTCGCTAACAACAACAACAATAATAATAATTATTATTATCATCATAATCGTAATAATTTTCTTACATAGCAAACTATATAGAAATTGCTTTGCAACGAGAACGCCAATTCGTCACTGTGTTTATTCACGTTCGATGAATGCAAACATCAAAGATCTATCCCTTGCTACAATACATACGAGGTATAATAATTATACATACAAGCGTGCTATACATGTTTTGCATTACTATAATTATTGAATGCAATGCGTACGTAAACAAAAATGTTCCGGAATTTCCTTGGGGGTAATAGAAGTCACAGCGAGTTTACAAAAATTTTACGAGTGTCTGTTTGAAGCAATGAGAAGGTCAGATGAGTGAATGGGAAATGTCAAAGGTCAAATAGCATTTTAAAGGGGTGATGAGGGTCAGGAAACGTTTTTATAAGAATATCGGACTGAATGGGATTTTTTTGAAGGGGTAACGAGGGTCAGAAAAAGTTTTTATGAAAAATTGGAGTGAATGTGATTTCCTCAAGAGGTAATGAGGGTCAAAAAAGGTTTTTATGAAAAATTGGTGTGAATGTGATTTTCTCAAGGAATAATAACAGTCAGTTCAATTTCTGGGAAAATAAAATATTTTCGCGAGGTAATAGGGTCAGGTGGATACATAGAAAATTACGAAGGTTACATAACATATTTTGGAGAGGTAATAAGGGTCACGAAAAGCTTTTATAAGAAAATAGAACTGGAGGTGATTTTCGCGCGGAATGACGGTCAGAAGTTTTGTTGGAATAAAATAAGCGTGTACGGGATTTTCTCGAGGTAATAAGGGTCAAATGAATACGTAGAACGCACCGAAGGTCAGAGAATATTTTGAAGCCGTAATACGAGTCAGGAGCAGTTTTTACAAGAAAATGGGATGGAAAATAATTTTCTCGCGGGGTAATGATGATCAGAAGTTTCAGTGGAATGAAACAAGCAAGACAAATATTTGGTAAGGTAATGAGAGTCATGAGGGATTTGATTACAAAGAAATGAGAATCAAGGGAATTTCCTGCAGTGCAATGAACGCCAGAGGAACTTTGTGCGGAGCAACGAGAGCCGAAGAAAGTTTTCTGCGATGGAAATCAGGTTCAGGATCATCGTATAAAAATAAAGGTCCAATGATTTTTTTTTTGCGAACTCGCTCGAATATTTCAGAGTTATGAGGATCAGTCGAGCAACATGGTGACTCTCACGTATTTCTGTGCAAAGCGCGTACATTCCACACGCACACGAAATTTTGCAAAATTCTCAATTTACCAAAACTCTCTCGATGAAAAAAAAAATCGTTTCCGAAACTTTTCACTCTTCCGATATTTCGCACTACGTGCATCCTTGCTCTTCGTCATATTTTCCAATAATTAAATTCCACTCACGACATTATCATTTACACTTAAAATAATCTACGATGATGAACACGGTTTCAACGTTATTTTCTTTCTTTTCGCCTCTTACGACAATTATTCACGATCGAGACGCACTCTCGATGGCGGAATCAACAGTTGTGATTCCTCGATTAACTTTTATTGCACGTTTTGTTCTCGCTTTTCATCGCTCAACTTCCTCTCTCGCCAATTTTCCTCAGCTTACATTTTTAAATATGTGTGCGTGCGCGCTAGCTATAATCTTATAATCACAGCCCATTGCACAAATTTTTCCCACGTTTGATCAATCGTTACGTAATTAAATATTTATTTATCTCTATTCAATAATATTAAGTAATAATAAGTATCGTTAATCAATAAAGGAAGAAGCTCTCATTTCGATTATCTTTTATTATTTGCGAAGCGAATTTTAAGTGCCGCCTACGTCTCGCAAGTCTCGCAAAACTATCAGAGAACATTTTTTTGTTTTGAAGATTTTTTACTTCTGATTTTTACCACTGACATTTTTTCTCGATATCTCGATGATTGTGCTGGCACGACGTAACATCGTAAAGCTTGTATATTTTTGTTGATGCACAGAGGGAAAAATCTTGTTTATTATTTGTCCAACTTTTTCACATTCGGAATCGACATCGAATGTTCAATTTCTATTTTTTAAAATGTGGACGTTTTTATTGGATTTTCTCTCTGTAACATCACAAGTAGCAATACAAAGTAGCCTCTTTTTTTATATTCTTATTTTCATTTTTTCTTCACTCGTTTTGGTACACTTTTAAAACTTATTCTGGATTAGCAAAAAGTGTTGGATATGTTTCTCGTTGTTTATTAAGTACGCTACTAAAATTTGGCATTATTTATCGCTCGATTGAATCGACAATTAATATTAATTATCCATTCCTGATAATCCATTAATTTCAACAGCGGTAAAATACTATTCAAGACGGAGGTGAAACGCATCGAAGCGCAGGATCGTCCTGTCGTAATTATTTTATAATAATAAAATGTTCATTCATTAAATTCTCGTTGATGCGGTTTTGAAATGAAGTTTGAAATTTTGTCAGAAAGTATTGAATTTTCGTCATCATTCTGCGCCCCGTGGATACGTTCTGTAATGAAGTTTGCGATTTTAATTTAGTAATTACATTGAAGAACAAGGGAATTTCCCTGTATTTTTCCGACGAGGATTTTTTTTCTCAATTTCGAGAGGAGACAGGGAGGAATGAGCGAAAAACGGGAGGGAAGGAGATTAAGGTTGGCGCATTGCAGGTGGCCAACTTCGCCCCCTTCGAGTCCGCAACTCACGAGCTGTCTCCGTCCCTCTTGCTCTCCCGATAAACCCAATATTTATTTTTTTTTGGACGAAACTTTTATCGGGACTTTTAGTTTGTTTGTCACTTTGGCGTTTCGCTTCGTATCCCGCGAGGAAAAAAAACGATTCTAATCACTGAAACGTCGGTACATCGAAAACAAAATTTAAAGACCATTTTTCCACGCTAAATCTTTTTTTTTATTTATCTACCTTTTTCGTGTTTTTTTTCTCTTTGGTATTTGAAAATTGTGAGCTCGCTTTTGTCGGAAAACTGAAGCGAAGCTTCGCGAATGTAATTTATTCGGGAATACCTCGAGAGGGAACAATGAAAGTGAATAATACGTCCGGGAAATTCAGAGGGAAAAAATTCGCTTTTTTTCGTTAAAAAAATGGAAAGAGCGTGAGAATCGAGGCTTTATGAATTCCTGAGTTATTTAAAAAATAATCCTTGAAATATTGCACCTTTAAAAAAATTCATCGGTGAGAATATTTCGTTTTTAAAAAAATTTTAATTGGAAAATTTCTGTCAAATTTAATTAGAAAAAATTATTTTTTTATGAATAAATTAATTAATTTTAGCAACAAAAAAAAGATAATAATTTTGAAATTCACGTAGTCCAATCTATTCAATAATATTTGTTGATACTAGAGATTAAAAAACAAACAATAAAAATTCTCAGTACGTATTTGTGTGAAAATAACAACTCTAGCAAATGTTCGTTGCTCAATGCGAAGCTCTCGAATGCGAAGTGCAATCGAGGATCAATTTATCGTCGCGAAACGTTGTTGAACGATGCAACGTTTCGACGAGGGTGCTTGTGTGTGCCTTCGGTGTGTGCACTGGCCTTACATCCAGACCTACACGTTAATTAGGCTAATTTATTAGTTCCCTTGTTAAACAAGGCCTGCCCGCGATGTTCGCGTTCTGGGAACACAATGAATCAAACGGACCATTTCACGTTCATCGCTTTCAGGGACCCTTTCAATCTCACTCGAGCGCTTCGATGCGCTTCGGCGGAAATTTTGCAAGCCTGATTCGGCTTCGGACTTTAATCACCCCGGACGTCACATTTGATTTACGTTTTTATTTTATTCATTCATTTTTATTTTCGTCAGAAAAACAATAATAGTGTGTTTTTTTAGACGAAGATCTTTTCTTTCGTATAATTTTATTACATTTTGAATCAAGAGAAAAAAATCTCGATTGAACTTCGTATTTATTAACATGGAAAAAGCATTTTCCGAGTTTAAAGTTTTTCCTCATGAGGTGTTTTCCTTTAATGCAATTATTTGATATATCAACAAGAACTTTAAATTTCTTTCGAACTATTTGACGTCTCAGTAAATTGTAAATTATGATAAATTATCGATTAAATCAATCAAATGTTAATCCACATTTTATCAACCAAAAACACTAATTTTTTTTCAATTATTTACGGAGCGGATTTCAGCGTAATTAATTTTCCGATACACAGACTGACAATTTTACATTTGCGAGACAACCTCTTTCATTCAAGCCCGCTGAACTAATTAATTTTTCTCATTCTAACTAAGAAGCTTAATAATTTGTTCTCGACGATGAAATGAAGAAACGAAAGCACTCACTCAGCCTTCAATTTCTTTTATTTTCTTATCGCTAACTTTTCATCTAGTGTTACGATATTTTCTTTTTATCACACGTGTCTTTCGTTAAAACAAATTGTGGTTATTTTTCTCTCGATAATTACGAGTCTACTCTTGAGCTACCTCTTAAAACTTTAAAGAGAAGGTTTTCTAAAGAACTGAAAAATCAATTTAATATCTGACATCGCGTTAATGGAAAAATCATTTCGCTATAGACTTTTTCTATGCTTTTTTTGCCTCTATAAATTCGGAGCAATCCAAGTGTTTCGGGTTAAACAGGCGACTATGATTCGAATTCGTTTAAATTTGAAAAGAATTATTGTTTATGTTATTTATGAATTATAAATGCTTAAGAAAATAATAATTTTTCAAAATTTTATACAATATAGTTATCGAACAATTATACAAAAAATAACGTATTTTTTCACAATAAAAACTATAAACTTTCTATACCATAACATAATTTTTTATTAATTTATTAAATTCATTCTAGTTAGTAAAATCCTTGCCAAATTTAAACGAAATCTTAGTGTTTGATTTCCCTATTTAAATCTAAATTTTCATATATTTTCTTTTCTTCCCCGAACAAGCTCAAATTGCACGAATTTCTTTGCGTTTAAATCATTCACTGAGTAGCAAACTCTCATAAGGCTCATTTTTTTTCAATTTTTCAACAATGGAAAACAATTATGGCGACGTAAGCATGTATAATATTTCTTTATTGATTATTGTAAATTGTTTATTTTCTCAATATTTTCTCTCGTACGTGAAACATCATATATTTCCTCGAAAAAACAACGATATAAAATATGTCTCTAACAGTCTAATCACTATCCAATTAACAATGATGTCTTCATCGCGTTCGTTCTCATTTTTTAAATATAATCTGTTCGCTATTTTTATCGTTTAATTATTACATTATTATCGTCTTAAATATCCAACCTATGTTAAGTGCGTGTTTATCTAAAATTACATCTACTCGGGACAAAATTCGCTGAATTTTTGCATGAATTTAACAATCTCTTTGTAACGGTAAATAAAAATATTTAGCAAATTCACTTCTAATTTTTCTCAAGATAATTTCTGTCATATATTGATCGGTTTCAGAAGTGATAAAATTTAAAATGATTTTCAAAAAATAATTATTTAATCCTTCAATATTTATAATCAACAATTTTCTACAACTAAAATATAATCTGTCTCGTTTTTTTTAAATCATTATCCATTTTTGTGTTAGTTAAAAGGAATATTCATTTTCTGTAAAATTAAACTTTAGCTTATTTTATAAAAAATTATATCTTTTTTAAAATTCGTGAAAAAACTGATTTTTCAAAAATAATTCTGGCAATCTGGTAATTGGGATCCTACGATTAGGCGATGAAGATTTGATTGATCGCCCGATGTAACATTATTTCAATCTTTAACATTATTTCTGTTTGAATCTTTGGTGTTCTCGTTAACTTTCGTTTTATATATTCGTCGTATTCAAACCGACTATTTTTTTTTAATCTATAAATTAATAAATATTCTCTTTCGTTTTATCTGGCTAAAAACGCTCTGCATAGGCCACATCGAACTTATCGTTTATAAATATCGATATTTTTAAAATTACAACAGTTTAGCTGGAATCACATTCGAACATTTTTATTTTTCATTTTCTTGTTTCTCTATTCATTCTCGATGCAATGGCGGTAAATTCGGTCAAACAAAGTTTAATAAAATCAAATGCATGCCAATGAGAAGAGCTTCAACTTTTCTCGTTTAATTTGAATAATAACCAACAGCTAATTAATTTTATCGATGACGAACCACCGAACAGACACTCGGACACGCCGCTTACGATCGTTAGCAAATATTTATACAAACTCTTATAAGAATTGTAGGCACCGCATGTTTAAACTAAATTTAAAATTATTCTCGAGAGCAGTTAATTTATTCATTATTATTTTTCTCTCAATTGAAACTCGAGCGTAATAGCGAATGTTCCTGGCTTTCGTCTTTTATTGGCTTTTTCACATTTCGTTCAAAATTTAACGAGAATTCTCACGCAATCTTACTTTTTCATTTAATTCACTTGCCAACCCTTTTCTACTTTATTTTGTAAATAACGCTTTAACAGTACTTGATAAAACTTCTGAGCAGCTCGTCTTAAGTTGACGTTCGTTATAAATCTGTCGTGTTTTTTTTTTTCATAAATTATTTTCATTAATTCTTATCTGTCGCTTTTTTATTTGGTTTTTCGTGATTGTAGTCTCGCCTGTTTCATTTTCCCCTCGTCGAAAGATCTCGCCTTCTAGGACTTTTTTTCCTTCATTCGACATCTGGCATCGAATTTTCTCACTTACTTTCTATTATTTTTTAATAATATCGAAATGGAAATAATCGCCCAGACCCAGCGAATTTTTTCACATGGGAAATTAGATTTTTTTTCCCTCGACAGGTATCGATAATTATTCTCAGACATTGTTTTAAGGCGGATTCGTTTAGTTCGCGAACGAACGTTACCGAGGCTGAGAAAATCGACAATCATTGGCGAAATGGCCTGTCGCCTCCGATCAATGGAACTTTCCATTTCTCTGCTCTTATCACGTACTAATAGGATAAGAATCGAAGTTGCGTTTTGTTCGACGATTTTTCGATTCGATCTCGAGTAACAGGATTTTAAATATTTCTGAAGTCTTCGCTCCATCAGCATACTTTTTTTTACAGGAATTACTGCATTTTTTCAACCTGTGCGCTATTTCGTAGTCGTCTGAAATTATACAAGGTACGATTAATTCACAGAATCGTAGCAAAAATATACAGGAAAAGCAAATGAAATTTAAAAAAAAGTCAATGAAAAAAATAAAATAAAATCACAAAAAAATAAAATGAAAATGGAACGAGGAACTATGAACGCTCAAAAAATGAATTATGAGCAATTAAAGAAGAAAATATATTTTCGAATGTTAAAAAATGAAAAATTAGAGATAAAGGATAAAAAGCCAAAGTTGTAAAAAAAAATGTTTAAAACCGAAATAAAAAATAATAGGCTTCGGGGCGCGAGAGGAGAAAAAATAGGCCATGGAGTTCGAAAGATTATACATGTAGAGAGTTCAACGACGTCCGTTCCATCGCGTGCAGAGGCATAAAATGCAGTTAACAGTGGTTCTGTATTATTGAGTGCTGATGGAGCTGTTGCTGCTGGTTGACATTTCGGTAGTCGGCGGTTCCTCGTACTGTCTTACTCGCGGGGGCGGTGGCAGCGGGAGATTCGCGCAGTCCGGTAAAGGCGGCAATACGTTGCGCTGAAATTGGCCGGAGACGTTCCCGACCGGCTGATAATTCGCTACAACGATGATTTTGCCGCTTCTGCTGCGCGCTTTGCCGACCCCGAAGTTACGGCTGCTCGCCCATATGAGCTGCGTGAAGTGACCTGCGCACACGCGACATCACGATCAGGCGAGCATGAAACTACCAAGCCTCCTCCTCCTCCTTCTCCTCCGCCACCTCCTTCTTCTTCTCTTCGCATTATTCTCTTTCTTTCTCTCTCGAGAAAGACGGAGAACGAGCGAGATAGTGAGATCATATTTTTTTATTCGTGCATCAGTCTGATTTTATCTAGTAGTTTTTTCGTGAGGTGATGAAAACTTGGCGTGAGAAAGCCGATCGAGACGTCGTTTATGTCGATTAAGTATATCGATTTTCAGATTTTTCATTCATGTTCTAAAGTATTTTTAATAAAAAATCTATTGTATATTCAAATAATGGTGGGAATTTTTGAAAAAGAAATTCGGAACACAAGAATTAAACTATTTCTTAAGGATGTACTGAAGATAAGTTGACACGGTGTTGAAAATGTGAAAATTTGATCAGTCACTGATAATAGAACTCTAGATCTTTTGTGCAAATTTCAAATTAATTCGCTAAATCGTCCAAAAGTTACAATAAACTTATTTTATTATTAGGCGTATTCTTGTGCAGATTCGTCAAAAATGCAATTATAATGAGTTATAAATATCGAAATAATGGTAGTAGTTACTTGTTAATTTTTTATCTGAATGTTTAAATATTAAAGAATAGTTCTGCCAAATTCCATTAACTTGCACTAAACAGTTTTTAAAAAATTATTAACTTAGTGACAACGAAACGAATTTGCTTCTCTAGCAGTAAGTAAAGTTTGATTAAAACGATGAGGTTTTATTGATAATTTTTTTCGACAATCAGTAAACATAAAATGTTAATAACTGACTTTAAACAATTTTATCTAAAATTATTGTTTTTAAATTGTTTAAACAATAAATAATATGAAAATTGTTGATGGATCATTATTAGAAACCGATCGAGTATCATTCTAAATATGACAATTAAAAATTTAAACTAAAAGAAAAACAAAGACTAAATTAAAACAAATCAGTATTGAAAAGTCACTTTTACCAGGGATTGTACCTCCAATTCATTCTATATCACTTTTGCATTATTCTTTTTTTCTTTTTAAAAAACGATCATGAATCATGTATTTTATTCTCGATTTCAATACCATATTTGCACGTGTCAGTATTATATATAAGCGTATTTTTAGTCTTTTTATGAGAACTTTGGAAGAATTCCTGAAGACTTCAAAATCAATTTTTACGATTTTTCAATCACGTCTTATTGTTAGTAATACAGACCGCTGATCGACTCAAGTGGTACGAAATAAAAATAAAAAAAAGTACCTAAGAAATTACCGAAGTAAAGATTTAAGATGAAAAAGTAAAAGACTGTACTTTTTATTTCTCGAGCGTTCTCATTCATTCCCGGTTTACGTTAAAACTTGAATAATTACCTTGAAAGACTCGTTGGCGTTTCGGCACGCGAGCTATTTCTTTCCCGTAAAAATAAAACCTTGCGATAAAAGGATTCGAATTTAGCTAATGCCATTTATTCTCTTGAGTTGTATTCATTCTGGCTCTACGATATAGATATAATCATCGTGGGATTTTCTCCATTGTGCACAAGCAAAGAGCATTTCGCAGCGCGATAATTGGACGTTAATCGCCTATTACTTTTATCGCAACGCAGTCGACGAAGAATTTCCATTCCTATTGTATTACAGTCTATTTTTTGCCATTTTTTTCTCGTTGACATTTCTGACCAGGCACGCTATTATTCTCTCACGGAATTTTCTCTCCCCCTCATGAATGTCCAATGATATAAAACGAAAAAAAATTCAAAACGATATCAAGTGTTTCATTACGATTATAATTGTCCTTTCCGATTTTGATTGAACAATATCGTGGAAAAGGATGAGAGAGATTTATACACGGAAGAGCGGGAGAGAGTCGTTTATAAGCGGATGGCCCAGTTTCAGGTGAAGGTTGGCGCCATCTTTTTCTCCCGATTTCCCGGGCAAGAGGAGAGACACACGGAAACTCATGAATTTTTATAAAAGCGCGGGAAAACGCGTTTGAAAATAATTGGATCGCCTCTCCCGAGGGATTGACGAGAAGACAAAGAGACAAAGAGAGAAAAAGCTGTGAAGTACAGAGAAAAGCGGCCAAGGCCGACTTTTCCGAGCGGAGATCCCGACCTTGCCCTCGTTTGAACTTATCACAAAAGTTCAAGGACCTCTGCCTTGATTCTGCTCTCTTCTCTTTCTGTTTACCGCCTTCCGCCGTTTTTTAGTTTGAAAGCGACTCAAAAATTACTGAATCGATAATTTCGTTTCTCTGTGATCATCTCTAGAATAGCGCAATCAGATTAATAAATTCGTATGCCGAATAAAAATCGATAAAGATAAATAAAACTTATGGTGGATGGAAATTGTTAAAATTGTAATTATTATAATATAAAGAAACTTTTTTGTGTTATTCGTTAAAAGATTACGAACAAAAAATTGATTTTTTGAATTAGAAAATCATATTTTTGGTACATCTTCCGGAACTTTTTAATGTTTTAAATGTTTTGGAGCAGAAAATAATGGTAAATTTGGTGGATTAATTACAAAAATATTTCGACTATTTCAGAACCGTTGGCGGTACTAAATATTCCGCATTTTCGCTTTAATTGAGTTTTGTAGGCATACATACATAATCCCTCTGAATAAACGTTAATGTCAAGTAGAAATTCGCAACGGCAGCATTTCACTTGATGTGTTGCACTAAGTATATTCAAACATGTAACTTTTTCTCAAAGGGCTTGCCACACAAATATGTAACTTCAAAAAGATTCAATTTTGAGTATTTAACTTATTTCAAAAAATGAGAATATTTATGCACATAAATACTCTTGGAATTGAATAAAATATTGTACGAATTTTTTAAAATTAGAAATATTTAAACACTTTATGCATATTTACGTGCAATTAGTGAGATCATTTTCAATCGTATTAATTATCTATTTACTATATAATTATCTAACATCTCGATAATTCCTGTCAAGGACGAAAAAAATATTTCGGGCTCAACCGGGATTTGAACCCGGGACCTCTCGCACCCAAAGCGAGAATCATACCCCTAGACCATTGAGCCGAACTTGCTACATTTTAGTTAAATATTAATCGAAAATGTAGATCGGAATAAACTTTCTTTTCATATAAAAACCATATAGAAATTCCGTTTCAAGAGCACTTAATTGAAATATTAGAGTCAAAATAATGATTAAAATTGTTAATTGATGTGAAATGTAAAAGTTTTCAAAATTGGATTGAGTTGTTTAGACATCTAATAAATACCATTTAATCGATTAATTTGGTTTTCATGATTTTTTAAAACGTGTTCAGTACTTACAAAAATTTTATTTTTGTGATAAAACTTGTTTCAGTTGAAAAAATATTTTCGATAAATGTTTGTTGAAGCAATTTTTCACATTGAAAACTTTGCGAATATAATTTTCCATTGATTATTATAAAAGTTTGTAAGACCTGCTTTACTGACTTGATCGAGCCATAGATAAACGAGTGGCTTGAAAATTAAAAAAAAAAGAAATCATCATTTTCAATTTAATACAAATCTCACCTGCATTGACGTTTGCGTGGAGAATGTCCGGTTCCTTGAGAAAATCGTACTGCTTGACCGCGGAGTACCAGTAAGCGGAGACGTCTTGGCCGGTAACATCGCCCGGAACAGCACCACCGGGACGACAATACAAATTCTGTCCGACCTCGCGATCGTTTCGATAATAAAATGTATTTGTGTGAGCCAAGTGATTGGCCCAGGTTTGAGCATATTCGCACAACTGAAAGAAAAATTAATGAATAATATTTAAAAAAAATTTATACCCAGTAAAACGGACCAACAAAAATCCTATAATGTATTTCAATTGAACTTTCAGACGATCGATTGAAATATGTATCTCAAAAGAATAAAACTGATGTAAAGAGAAATTACTAAAAGAATTTAATATTTTTCTGTATAAATGTAAGAAACGTGAATTATTAGATACAGCAATGTTTTTTATTTATTCTTTTCCAGGAAATATTCTTGGAACAAATAAAAATGTTCATTGTAGACGAAAAGACACTGAAAAATGTCCACAATGATAAACTCGACTTTTCGTTCTTCTCTTATCATTTTTTTTGTTTTCAATTCTCTTTTACCTCTGGTGACATTGTCAGCGTTGGAGCATTGTGTCGTTGTCTGTAAACGTTGTGCCAGCAGAGACACTCGGTTATGAATTCGCTGTCTCTCCAATCCGTTTCCAGGTCGCTGCTGTCGTGCGCTATACTCATTGGCCTGTTACTCAGAATCTGGAAAAAGGAAGAAACAATAAAAAAATGTAATACTATATCAGCGAATCGATAATTATATTTTTTTCGTTACAGTGGATCCGTCGAAGTTTCAACCGAGACATAAATGAAAATAAAACATATGCTTTTCCCTCCTTTATTCTATTAATTTCTGCAAATATAAAAATGCTATTTATATATGAATTCGTATGTTTAGCTGAGGAAAGTCTGTTTCGAATTTTTTAACTCCTGTAATTTTCTCAATGATTAGTTTTTGCCCATCATCTGCCGCGATCATTCATCAAAATAATTTTATATACTGCAAGCACGTTTTCCTCACTTTTTCGAGCGTCTTTTGGGGACGACAATGTGGTCCCCAAAAGATGCTCGAAAAACCGAGGAAAATGCGCTCTTGGTATATAAACTATTGTGTGGACCTTGGAGACGAAGACTCATAAACTCCTTGCACGATGTTTACAACACTCGGCTACGACTCGTATTGTAAACATCGCGCGCGTAGTTATAATTCGCCCTTGCTCGTCTCCGCGGTGCACAATGTACTATTGTTTCATCATCTTAACTGTAATACGTTTTTACACCATTTCTTGTTCAAAAACCTTAAATTTATTTTTATTTCATACGAAATAGCTCAACTCAATATTTTTCCGAAAATACGTTAAACAAATATGCTCAAGCGTTTGAAAAGAACTTCGAAGACGTTTTAGAGTAAATATTAGTAAGAGAAAATAGAAGAAAAAAAACAGATTTTTTCGAAATATGTATTGTTAAAGTTTCATGTTGGTAGTAGGTCCAATGAAGATTGCCACAAAGTTTTGTTTGCGGACTCTGATTGTGATACAAAACAAATCTCGTATTGGAATTCTATTCGGAGAAGTTCCGGTTGACTGCGACATTTGCAAGCTTTAGGCCATCCGGTTTCCACGACGCGTACGTACAATAAGCTCGAATTCTGGCCTGCATTATGCCATAACTCGATGTTGCGGTAGGACGACATTCATTAGTCATTCAGCAAACGAGATCCCGGAAGCTCCCTTCCAGATTAATGCTTAATCTCCAACCTCCATCTGAATTCCATTGAAATTCGAGCTTAAAACTTGTCATATTTAACCGCTATCTCCATCCTCGTGGAGCTTCATTTTGTTTATTTCCAAACTCGTGAAAACATTTCCTTCGTTTTTGAGAAAATATTTACCCAAGGCTTCATTGTTATAAAGCTTTGAGCTAACAATTTTTTATTCGAGATTGTACTATATTGATGGTTGAAGTATTACCAGCAAAATATTTATCATTTTTATCATTAAAAGTTGAATGTTCGAAATGTGCATAATGATTTGTAAATTAATTATTTCATGAAAAAACATTCAAATATTTAGGTAAGATTTTTGCATAGAACGACGAAAATTATTTAACCCCTAATAGTCACATACACCCCCGCCCATTTCCAACCTCGGATTCCGGCCCGAAATTTTTTGAAAATGGGACTGGTGCAGCTCTTTACAGTTTTTTGAACCCTGTAGAAGGACGAAGCGTTGGTACTTTTTCAAACAGCCCGTTAGTTTTGTGTCGGCAGCCGTTTGAGTCGGAGCGTGCAGAAAGTTGGGGTGGCACACCCCTTGAGACTATAGTGACAAAAAAAAAATTTTTGGAGCAAGAAGTTTTAGTGTTTTTTTATGTTGAATACACAAAGTAAGTATCAAAAATGATCTTTGGGATGTTATTTTTTTCTAAATTTATATTTCATGAATTTGTGTGTATGGTAGGTATAACGTACAATCTCCGAACCCGAACCGTAAGAGAACAACTTCTGGAAGAAGTTGAGGAACAGATAGCACTTGGAGGGAATGCATCCGATATTGAAGATCACATATCGGATCAATCTAAATCATCCGATGAACAGGAAGACGCGTTGAGCTCAGAATTAGAAGATCAGCCGTTGAGCCGATCGAAATAATCGGGACAAAAAGTAACAATGGAACGATGCTTGAAATCTTTGTATGCCTACCTAGTTAAGCCGCAACTACAAGAGCGTTTCGGGATCACGTGTTTGCGGAATGACTTAAAAATCGCTATTAGCACCATTTTAAAATTAGATAAACATTAGTAAAAATTAGATAAACAATCAAGGTGTATCATTATTATCGCGTTCAGCGACAACACAAATCAAACTGGAATCTAAACAATAAAGATGAAATACACTTAAAACCCTCTTAAGTCATACAGTTGGTTCAGCACAACCTCTCTTAAGTAATATTTCTCCTCTTCCCCTAAAAAGCCGCTGATTTTTGTTTGCGCATACGTAAATTCGTTATATTTTCCCCCTCCAGTTGAATGGCATTAGAAGTGGGGATAGCACCGTCGGAGAAAATATGAGAAAAGAGAGGTTCGAAATATAACTTAAGAGGGGCTCACAACTTAAGAGAGTATGACTCAAGAGGGGTTCTAGTGTATAGTCCATCAGTGTGCGATAGTTGGTACCGAGAGAAACATTGGCGAATGCGTTGACGCATAGGTCTCAAATCGGAAATGTTCGCTGTTTTCGGTAACGCACCCTTTCCCTGTCTACGTCACAAAAAAGTACCCTCGATGATTCGGTCAGCTATAGGGGTGCCTTACTAATGATCTTCTCGTCGTCACATACCTCTTAAATGTCAAGCATCTCTTCTCCTTTGTTTTTAAGAATGGAAAACTCTTTTCTTTCTCTTATGGTCAGGAATGCGTGAATTTATAGGATTCCTGAATTTTAAAACGGCGTATGATATATTGCTGACAGTGCAATTATTTCTCGAGAATGTAATTCTGACCTAGATCCAAAAAGTAAGGTTTGTTTAAGTTCAAACAGAAGATTTCATTGTGATTTTTATTACTTTGGATCAAAAGTCGAATCGCATAAAAAATTGTCTTTTTTCATTTATTATAATCCTGATAGAATGATGATTTTTGTACTTTTGTCAAAGTGCTGTTTTCCATGTTTATAAATTTTATATTTTTATGAGTTATTAATTCAAAACTTTCGAGTATCAATTTCGGTCAAGGCCGCAGCAGCGAAAAAAAGTGCACGATGTTTCAATGTGGCCTCAGTTTTTGAATGGAAAGAAGAGAGTCAGCGACGATGAAAGATAAAATAATAAGGAGAAAAAGGTGAAAAAGAGGCTTATGAATGACAGAGCTACTCCACGATCCATGGCTCGTGGAAATTTAACATTATTCAGCAAAAAATCTCTTCTTTTGGTTGCGAAAATGGCTTTCTTTCAAGACATAAAATATATTTTATTTTTTAATAGAAAAAGAAATTACAACATCACCATATGATCACGCGGCCACAAGAAGCGCTTTTTCCGGGACAAAAAAAGAACGATTTGCCAAGGCCAATAAGAAATATATTTGAAAGAATAAAAAAGCTGGAAAGTCTGCAATTTCAAAGACGCTTTTTTCTCTCCAATTTTCTTTCTCTTGAAAGTGACCTTTCATCTAGACTGAAAATCGGGTTGTTTTCATTCATCCTCTCTTTTGATGAAACTTGAGAGTCTTCTCGTGGAGACTCTTTCGACGAGAGAGCAACTGGGTGATAAAACTATTGCACATATATGCCCTTTGAATTTTTAAAAAGTGAAAAAAAATCTTTTCGACTTCTTGTGTAACTAATCGATATTCAAGCTTGCCGAAAGTGAATTCTCATTCACGAAGTATTAATGTAAAATGCAACTTTGAGACATTAGAAAAGGATCAACATTTTTTTATTTTTTGCGATTCTGAAAGTATTTTTCTTTTTATTATTATTCCTAGTTTATAGTTGTAAAAAATGACAAAACGTAGGATAAACATTTCAAAATGAATTTTGTGTCGTTTACGTTGAAAATGCGAAAAATCAAGATTAATATAGGATTTTCATTTTTCGAAAAATCAGAAGTTTTGAACTCTGTGTTTGTTACGTCGCATCTACACCGATGTCTCGACGTTCCTATCCGACGTCTTAGTGTATGACGGATAGATGGTTGTTCAACTTTGATGTTAACTGTGTTTTTTTACTAATAAAAAAGGTTGTCATCACTGGATGATATTAACAAAAAACACCTTATATATTAAAGAAAGTATCTTCTATTGTTATTTTAATTTAATTTATTCAAAATTTGAGTTTCTTTCAAAAACTTATTATGTACAGTTTTTAGAAACGTGGTTTAGAAAAATTTTATTTTTCTCAAAATAATTATATCTAAGCTCTCCCTGCAGTTTTTTTAGGTGGAAAAGTCCCCTCCTTCATTTGGATAGGATCGCTTCAGATGGCGCTCATAAATATCACGTTCACTTTTTTAACGTTTACTATATTTTTTTTAATTTTATTAAATTTAAATATTAAATATCGATAATCAGTTCAATTTTATGGCACCGGATTATTGCATTGTCATCAGAATTACGTATATTTGCAAAGTTTCAAATCGACACGACAATTAGATATTGGTTAAATTCGACATTGAAAATTTGCTTACAGATCGTAGAAGTTAATAATATAAATCGTGTTAATAATAACAAAAAGAAGGAATAACCGACGGAATTCCCCACAGAATACGCTCGCTTTCCATTACCAATTTCTTCCCCTTAACACCCAACATACAAAAAAAAAATCTGTCGAGTAAAGACTTGAAATGTAAAGACTTGTAAAGAAATGTTTATGGCACTCAACAAGGAATGGAGGATAAAAATTCTAAGTCGCGTCACAACAGTTATTCTTTTATTTTATATCTAACCGCGATTCTCGTATAATTCCTCGGAATGCAAACTACCACGCTATACTGAAATATAATTGATTACCTCGATTCACTTTTTTTTGCAAGTGATGCTTAAATTTTGTCGAAGCCCTTAAGCTTATGGTGGAGCGTTTTATGAGGGTCAGAAAAATGGTCGCCTGACACGAGAAGTATATCCAGTATGCACGATACTTGTAAATAAACATTCAAATTGATGTTCCTGTGTGGTGTTTGTAATTTGTCTTTAGAATGGATAAAATTAGAAGACATTTGTCATTGTTTTAAATTAATTTACATCAATTCTTTTTTATTTTTATTGTTTTAAATTAATATATAAAAATAATTAAATTTATATTGTAGTTATACTATTCTAGTCTCCATGTATCAAATAATAAAACAAGCGATGTTCATCTGCAAGACAATGCCGTATCTACTTGCAGTAAAAAATTTAAAATCTAAATCTTATTTTGCAAAGCACTGATTTATAATAATCCTTTTTTTCCCTTTCGAATAGCGTTGCATTCATCTCGATCCATCCAGCCATTCTCGACAGCTCACAATTTATTACGATCGATTTCGCGTTTTCAGCGTATTTCTCGTGAATTCTCTTGGATTAGAATAAGAAAGACATGTTCAGAGGAAAAATGTGCACTAAACCTCGAATTGGCCGGGAATATATTTGCGATAAACAAGAAACGACTTCACGTAAGTTTATGTCCCCAAAATGTACGTACGCTAAGAAAAATCCAGAAGAAAAAATACCGGCGTTCACCCTTTAAAAATGATTTCGTCGTTTCTCTGCGCCCAGGAACGAACTGATGCAGATTAAGGTGTAAGCCGACTATGTGGATGCAATAAAGGTCGAAATAAAACGTAGTAAAATGCGTGCAACAGTTTAAAAACTCAATTACGGGTGTGCGGAATAAACTTCGAAAATAAAAAAAACTCTTTTATATAGATCAGATTGAAAAAAAATGAACAGAGTATAAAAAAATATACGCAGATACATCTATACCTTTGAAATGAATCACAGTAAATTTTTTTCAAATAAAGTGAATGTAGACATACGCAAAATTTCAATCAAAGTATAAAGTGGACAACGAGTACCAGTTTTAAAAAACGAATTAAATCAATTTGTAAAACAAATCAAATATAAAAATTTAAATAAAATGGCTATAAAAAAGTGAGTGGATCGTGATATGAATGAAAATCGTAAACTAAATAAAAGAAGTTTGTGAACAACTTCAACGAACGTAAATATATCACATAAAAAAAATATTTCTAAAAATGTGTTAATGGTTAAGAAAGAGCGAAATAAAGGATAAAAGAGCTAAGGAAATAGAAAAAGATTCCTTCTCATTATTTTCGCAAATAAAGAAACCTCTCGGCTCTAGCGCATTGAAATATCGTAATAAAAAGTGAGACCAATTTATCTCGACTGTTATCACGATTCTCGGCTCATTACTCATGGGACACTCTGTTATTCCTTTCTCTCTCCCTGTACTTTAGTTGCTCCTTTTTTTCTCGAGTGGAAGTAACGCGGGGTAAAAAACGTGAGGATGACGAAAATGCAAACACGGTGCGAATGTGATGGACGCGTGAATGCGTTTGGAAAATGTACGACCATTATTCACGTTATACTACGGATGTTTGCGGAGATAACGTAACTCTTGAATATCCTTTCGTATCGATCTGCATACACATCGACTCCTTCCTATGTCCCGGAGCTCATACAAGCACATTCAGTAAAAAGCTGTGCAAATATACTCCCCGCGTTCTATGTCCACACTTAATCTAAAGTCTTATCGTCAATCCTAAAAATGAATCAAGAATAAAATGAACTTTTTAGTAAATTTACATTCGAGCGTCTAGCTGTATATCTGTGAACGTTTTTTTGCAGGACTGCAAATCTTTAAGCGTCATTTGCTGTTCGATAACTCGATTTCGACTCAATGTAAAATCAATCGTTAATTCTAAAAAGATTATAAATTAAATTTGGTTAATTTTTTTATTTCAGTTTATAATTATTTTACTTTTTTATATATTCAAAAATTATTTGGTGGATTTGAGAAAAAATGCAATTTTCAAAATCTCTTTCAACCACCAATTTTCGTTTTTTTTGACTGCTTTTCTATAATAATATGGAAGATCATATCATGATGAAAGATACGCTCCAGAACATGATTATAAAGTCAAAAAATAAGTTCAATCTACTTTTGGGAAGTTCTCCCGTGAGTCTGGTCGCACAGTTCTGCTTATTCAAACAAAAGTTTTGCGAACGAACAATGGCGATAGTCGGTAAGCGTTTCTGAAGCCGCAGTGAGTGTGTGTGTAATGAGAATTTATAATTAAAATGTCAAGTGCCTGGGACTCGTACGAAGATCGAGGATTTCCCATGGAAACGAGAATTCGGGACTCTTTTCTTCATTGGTGGAGCAATGTTACGCGCAACGGTAACAGTGGGTTAAAAATTTTCGAAGAAGGCTTTTCCTTCGCTTTTGAAACGAAAAGGAAACGTCAGAAAAAAAACGCGTATTTTACGTTTCACCTTTGACATTTAATTTTTTTCTCTCGACTTCCTTTCAGTCGCCCACTTTTTCGGAATTCTTCAGAAAGTTCAAGAACCCGTGTTTTTTTTCTTCATACGCCGGGAATAGAAAGATTCAGCACCGAAAAAAAAATATTTCTATAGATCCGCAGGAGATAATTTTTTTTTCATTCTGCCTCGTCCTTTTCGGAGATCTCTTTTATTATTATTTTTTAATTACGCAACTTTGAGAAAAGCGGAAATTAGAACGAAGCTCGCATAAAGATATAACGAACGTTTCCGGGTCGGATGGGCGATCTTGGTTACGGCTTTCACCAGGAACTCGTTTTGTTTTCTTACACGAATAGAGAAATCGCCCTCTCTCGTTTTCTTTATTTATTGTCTTTACTTTCAATTATGAGATAAAATCTCGCATACCGTATAGCTTGGACTTTCAATTAAAAACCTTCAATACGAGTAAATTAACTTCCTGAATCCCATGCAAGCTTTTTTGAGCTTTAAAATTCCAAGTCACGTAAAATTAATTTTTAAGTCAAAATCACGTTCATTTATCATAACCGATATCAGCAAATATATGTATATTGTATATAAATTTATAATATTTTCAGATTCATTGATCATCCGTGATATCGAATGCGAATATCTGAACATGCTGATAAATTAATATATTCATGCTTTGATCAAAATCTCCCAAAATTAAATAAACTCTTTGCCAAATCAACCGATAAACTTATATTTAATTATTAATATATAATTCAAAAATTATATAATAAAGAAATTATATTATTCAATTATATTTCATACGCGACTAATGATAAATTTTGTAAAATAACGCAAGCGTTATTCAACAGATGAGTTCAAAGTGTGCACTTGATTTGAAGACGCTTTTAGGTCGATACGATTTGAGCATTTAACAACCATACTACAATAAAGATGAAAGCTGACAGTAAAAACAGTTACAATAAAGCTTAATAAACTATTCGCTCCGGACCATTGCACGAACGCAGACGAATATAGATTCGAACGCGTGCGTAGTTTCATTACGACTTCAAATGGATAAATTAGAACCACTAAAAAGCGATTAAAGTTCATTGAAGCGTCACACTCGTACTTTATAAATAAAACATACTTTATAACCATGATAAAAGTACAACCAGGTGGCTGATGCTGGTCATATTAGATCTAAATGCACATTTAAATTGACGTAATGTGGTAACCACTGGGCACCGGTACCAGAAGAAGGCAAGAGGAAGTTAGAGGTTGGATATTCTGGGGTAACCACCGGACTGCGAAGTCTGCTGAGATGGATTTATCGATTGATTTATTATAATATGCAATATGGTATTCCTGAGATAATGGTATGCATTGAAATATAAGGATGAATTCGCAATGTACGTTGTTTACATTATGTATATCGAAGTCATATAATATTTCGCGGTGTTTAGTAATGAATAATATTCGAGTGTTATGTATAAGACTACGGTAGGGCTTGAGCAATCTTTTCTCTATTTCTTTCATACTTGGCGTCGAGCCGCTATCACGTCTCTCGATATCAATTTTCGTGGAGATAAAATTGTATGGTTCGGAAAGTATCGTGCTCAGAGAGATTCGCAGATGGTTTTTAAATGACGATCTAGACTCAGCTGACCTAGCGCAAGCTCTGACATTAAGTATAGGTCGGAGATCATCACGAATGGATTCTCGACGGGGTCCGTATATTAGGAATTGTAAAATTGGGATTGAAGAATATGTTGGAAAGAGGAAGATAGAAAAAGACTATTTTTTCTGTGCTTGCGCGGTTTTGTGCAGGATGATAATGTGAAAACAAAAGAACTGCACGAAACTCTCCGAGAGCTTTTTCTTTCCTACTAAAATATGAAGTATTGATTTCTGCTTCGATTCTTCTTTTTTATAATTTCCGGGTTCCTTTCCTGATATTGGAGTATGTATACAGGTCATTTCGATTTTTTTTCTTCAGTCGGCCATTAGTGTCAACTTGAAAAATTGCTTCTCTCGGTTTCTTCGAGCTTTTAATTGCTGAAGAAACAATAGGAATCAAAATAAGAGGGTGGAAATAAATAATAGAGCGAGGGGACAAGACGTTATTGTTATGGTAATCGAGACGCGGAAAACGAATGAATTTTTTTCGAACACGAGTCACGAATCAACGCAATTAAATTCGATTAATTTCGATCGCTTCCGCGACTTGGAATTCGATAAAATTTGTACCCCAACCGGCACGAAAGCGCGTATAATAAAAACGCGATGAAAGAAGAATTCACCACGCATAAGCCCACGTGCTTTCTTGCATCTGAATAACAAAAAGAAACTCCAAGCGTGATTTATTTGCGTGAGAGTGATCTCGAAAGAAAGCAAAAAATAAAAATATAAAAAAAGAGATGGAGCAAATTTATTTTTCCAGTAACAAAAAAAAGTGAAACTTTTGTGGATTTTGTTATACGTTGCAGCATTAAAAAAAGATTGAAAATGTCATTCATTTACGTCAGACACATCTGGATGCGAAGCAAATGACATATAATTAAAAAATTGACGTTTATTTGAAAAAAAATCTTCCTTTTTTAAAAATAGAATACGTAAATGGATATTTTTCATTCGTCTTGGAGAAAAAAATGTATCAATTTGAAAACCGAAATTAAATTAATTTAAAAAATAATTAAAATATGAAAAATTGTATAAAAAAATCTTTTTTTAGTATATTCAGAAGAAATACGCAAATAGCTTGGTAAATTGTCGGTCTCTTATCAGTTGACGAAGCATTCCAGAAAGAGGAAAGTTCCGAACAGGCACGAATGAGGAACCGAGAAATGAATGTTTTCCCGTGTGGTCCGGGTTTTATCAGTTCATGTACCAAAAATGGAGAGTTAAATTGGCGAGGTTTGTGAGGGTTCTGGCATTCGGGCGGGCCGCACCTGAAGCCAAAGTATCGACCCAGATAGCACGTTGCGCTCTCACCTATTCCGAGCTCCCTCTCTCTTTCTCCCTTTTCTGGTGCATTCTCAGGGTGCATCCTGCTGTCGCATCCTTTCTCAGACAAACGAAACTTCTCGTATCGCTCCCTTTTGTTTAGTGCGCCTCGATCCTGCCGGATCGAATTCTCCTTCAAATAATCCCAGCCAACTATTTTATTCAAGACTTTTTCATATATTATAGAGAGGAGAAATGAAAAAGGTGAAAAAACGAACTGTAATCAAATTTCCAATAACACTTCATGTTTATTTCTTTTTTTCACTTTTATTTCGATTCTACTTAACAACTGGATTTAAAAACTAATCGAGATTTCTCGTAATTACAATTTCGTAATTACAAAGATCTCAAATTGCCTATTATTTTGAGATCGTTTTTTTTATTCTCAATTTTACTCTTAAACTGCAGCGTACCGTAAAATTATAATTTTTAGTATGTTTGAAATAAAAATTGTAAATTTCGAATAACTTTTTCGTAAGCTTAATGTCTAGTCTTAATTTTACTGATCCAAATTCTCATTCCAATGATGCTAGTAAATAAAAAGCGAAAAACTATATTTTAGAGAGGGAAAGTAAAAACTAAATCCGTAATCAAATCTCGACATATTACTTATTTTCTATTCTTTTTTAAATGTTTTTCTTTATAAACCGCAATTATCCTTTGGAAACGGATCGAAATTTATCTCGCAATTATACTATAACTACAGAAATTGTCATTTCCCTATTACTTTATTTTTATTTTATTTTTATAATTTATTTATTTAAAGACTTATAAAAAGTTTATTTCTTTAAATTTATTTAATAGTTATATGATTTAATTTATAAATATTTGTGTAAAAATCAAAATTATAAATCGAGAGGTCGATCCAATTCCGATAAAAAATATCGAGGACTCAAGTTTTTTTTCTTTTGGAGGGATGAGGCGGAATGCACTCAGCGAATATATATAAGTAACGAATTTTTGCGACATGATGGAAATTTTTATTTTTCCCAAGATTGGAAGTTTAAGTTACAGCTTGCACTTTGCGCGACCGCATTTTTTCGACCACGATTTATATACATAGATTAATTGTTTTGTGCTGAGATTCGCAATGTGTGGGTCGATGTTTTGCCAATGTCGCGACACGGGAAAGAAAAAAGTGCCCTTCGCAGTTCCTGGATCCTCGCCAGTGAAGAAAAGGTTGCCAAGGTTCTCAGTAAAAAGTTTAACCTCATGCTATTGTGCCCGAATTTTTTTCCCTCGCGATTCTGGAGCACCGCGATTAAATTTTCATGTCCCCGTTTCAAAGTTCTACGAAGACACACGATAAATAATTTTTTTCTCGATCCATCTCGAACTTCATAAATTAATACAACTTTTGAGAAAAAAAACTGTTAAAACATTTTTTCATTATTTGAAATAAAATTAATAACTGACTTCAAAACGATTGACAAATTTAAAGCAGCCCACTCTGAATATTTCCCAAGATCGAATTAAATTTTCATCCAGTTCATACCGAATTGATAATTAATTTTAATAAATTAATAGATCAAGCTACACTTCGAAGTGGAATTTAAAGACACTTGGAGAATTTCCCAAGCGAGAAACGTTCGTGACTTTCTTCTCGATTGCGGATATACATATATAAGGATTGTGAGATTTCCCAGCAGGCGAAATCTCGATGTGATCACAATAGAGGCGTTAGGGACGATCAAAATAAAGCTTGACGCGTTTGCGGTTAGAATAGTTTCCTCACTGTCCGTCGAATAGACGATCACGGCGTCAATAAAATGCCTGGTTGCTCATCAGAAGCAATTAGGGAGAAAGACAAGTTTTGGAGTGAGGAGGGATGAAGCTTGTCTGGGAAAAAAGTCATAAAAGCTCCGAACTATATACCGGATGATCCGTGTTTGATCGTCAGTTGAAGCGAGCTGCGAGAGAACGAGCAGAGGAGTTAGGACGAAATTTTGTTGCACCAAGATGGCGTCATTTATGCACGTGGCGACAAAATTTCACACGCTTCCACTTCACTTCTCGTCGTTACATATTTTCTCTTTCTCTCGCTCTGTCCGCCTCCGCGCTTATCTTTCTCAGGTTAACATGGCGGAAAATTGAGCAACGTGATATCCATCCCTCGGGAATTATTTCCACGTTGTAACGAGGAACAAGTTTTAAAGCTCATTAGAGAATTTCGACGGTGAATTTTGAATTTCCAGGGTGATAAGTATTCGTTCGGGATTCTAGGCACGTAGTCGATGATCGATGCTTTGGGAATGCTAATTTATGTCCTGATATAAGATGAAGAACATTTCCATTTAACTATCCTGTTCAAAGTGGCCAAATAAATAGCGTCACATTGTCTCCACGAAGAGAGGAATGACGCGAATTTTTGCTGCAAGAAGTTACGCCCTTTCGTTTCATTCAGTCATCCATTTTGGTTCGGTTAAAAAAAGTTTAAATTAAAATGGCAACCTCTTATTTTTTCAAAATATAAGCACAATTTCATTACACATTTTCTGCATTATAAATTCAATTTTTTTACTCGATGCTCAAATAAAAAGTCATAATGTATTCTATCGAATGCGGCACACCATTTTGTTTCGATGCTGCTCACGCCATTTCGTGTCAAGCCTGGTACTGAATTATCAATGCAAGCAAAGCTTACGAAGGTGTAAGACCATGCAACGACCTTGAGGGAAAATTTTCCCACGGAGTGACACCTGTCTGAACGTTAATAAAAGCTTTTACACGCTGATTAAAAATCGCAGAGTGTGCAGAACGCTCGAGAAAAAGAGTGTTGTATAATACGAAAATACAGAATTTTTTTCATTCTCTCAAAGTATATCCATGTTTCGAGAATTTAATACAGGCAACACATGTGCAAAAATATTCTTATATAGAATCTGATAACCAAAATATTATCCTTCGCTAAATAGTCTTCTCTCAAATTTAATGATATTTTATTTTCAAAAAAAATCATTTAGCTCAAGTTAATTCCGACAAAGCACATATACTGAAATTGAAATAAGAATTTTATCAGATTTCAAGTCTCTTTAAGATTCGCGAGGCAAAATTATAAGTAAGGATGAAATAAATCGGTGAAGCGAAATTCTAGCGTGATCGTTGACACGCAGAGTTTCTCATAAATATTCATTCCGGACTTTTATCACGTAAAAAGCGAGACGAGGACGTTGGTCCCATGAATAAAAATAAAAAAATAAATGAAAAATAGGCGCATTCGGAGTATATACGCGTGATGATAAAATAACGAAGGCCCTGAAGTGCTCTAGAGATCGGCAATTTTCGTGCGGTCCCATTCGAAGGCACGTTCACGAAAGTATATTTTCTATGTATGTATCTAGAGAAGCGTATTCTCATATCCACGCGCTACACGAGACGATATACCGATAACGAATTAACATTTCTCGTGCCTCCCTCGCGCCTTAATTTTCTCCTCTCGTTTCGACAAGTATACGGTGTTACCCTCTTCGTGTGTGATTGAGGAAAATTGAGTTTTAAAGGAGAAAAAGACAAGGTTCCGCTACTATAGAAACTTTCCATTCCACGAGGGATTTCGATTCAAATTTTTTGTCGAATTATTTTTTTCGTGTCATTTTTTTCATTATTTTCTTCCATTGCATTTATATTTTTCATTATACTCATATTTTTTCGAAAATAATTAAACAAATTGTACAAATATCTTCTGGATATCGAATACTATAAATGCGAAAAAAAAGTTTCGAGAACATTTTTATAATTTTTTTTCTTCATTTCCTTTCATTTACTCAAATTTTTCATTATGCTCGTATTTTTTTGAAATTTATTTTAACAAATTGTCTAAATATCTTCTGGATATCGTGTGTACTAAATGTGAACGAAGTTTCGAGAAAATTTTGGTCGAGCTTAAGTAAAACGTCCCATACAGCTCCAGCGTATAAATATTCATTTAAGCGAGCTTTTCTTCCTAGCACGCCAACTCCTGTCTCTCGCAACTAGGCTCCACTCGCAGGAGACATTTCTCGGCTTGTATATACGTACACTTCTTGTAAATATATATTTCACGTTCTCATTTATCATATATGGTGCGAACTCTATAGTTTCACACGACCAATTTTAATTTGAAATGCATACTTGTATTCAGGCATTTTTCAAGAGCTTTCTACGAAACAATATTTCAAGTAGTTTTTATGGACTGTACAATTATCTCAATTATAAATTATTATTTTACTGTATGTTTATCTTTTATTTATTTGTTTCTATCTGATTTGATATTTTCTTGATATTTATCGATATTTTCCTAATAAAATAACGAAAATTCAGAAAATTTATTTGAGTTGAAGGGAAATGATGAATTCTCATTAATAAGAAAATCAAAATTTCCATCCTCTATAAATAGAATAGAATCAATCAAAATATTAAGAATATCGAATATTCACGTTCGCGAAGGAATTCTCGAATCGAGTGCAATGAAGGGTGAAAATGCGCGTGGCTGACTCCTGCTTCCATCTTGATTTCGATCAAGGTTCGGGATAAAAAGTACACAAAAATAATAGGAAACGTAGGGCTCGATGCCTATTTCACGAGTACTTACACCAGAGAATTTCAAAGTATGAATTCACGAAAAAATTTGATAGGATCAACACGCGACTCGCACCCTCTAGATTTTCTTCTCCTTTTAAGAAAATAGAAATCCTTTTTTCAGGCGGAAATACAGCCTTGCCCTTATATTTCGATTCTGGAGATGATAAAATTGTGAATTTTATTGGTATTATTATCATTATTCTTATTATTTTCATAGTAAATATATCGACAGTTAAGGTGGCCCATCAGTGACATCGCTAGTCAAAGTCGTGACGTCACAAAATTTTATGGCAAATATCATAACTTTTAACAAAATGTACATGTAAATAAACATGAATAATTATTATCACTTTCATAAATCTCACACGCGTTAGGCATCATAAAATATAA
>JAPYYX010000955.1:0-34338 GCA_030522605.1 Cremastinae sp. B BG-2022a
AGCAAACTCGGAGAAAAAGAGTAGCGGTAGCTCGA
Source organism: Cremastinae sp. B BG-2022a (assembly GCA_030522605.1). NCBI lineage: Eukaryota > Metazoa > Arthropoda > Insecta > Hymenoptera > Ichneumonidae > Cremastinae sp. B BG-2022a. Next base: position 36 of record JAPYYX010000955.1, read on the forward strand.
GAGCGTACAGTTGACGTTCCGTAAATGTACTTGCCTCGAGTCTCTACCGCGACTCTTGATCAAAAAATTAATATCACCAAAAAATAATACAATTTCTTGAATACGAACTGCAATTATAAATTTCATTTTTTATCAATTTATACTTCAATTTTTATTTGATTTAATTTTTTAATTAATAAAATCGTAATCAAAATTTATTAATATTCAAAAAAGGATATGAAAATGGATGATAACTCCACTTTTTCATAAATTTTTTCGATTTATATTCAAGAAGAGCTTCAACGTGACATCGAATCGAAATTTCCGTAACAATTCTACTCAAAAATTATCCTCACCCAACTCAAAACTTCTTGACATACGAATCTCGCAAGTGTACTAATCTCCACTTTTTCCACTTTTTCGATTTAAACGCGAGAGAAAGCTTCGAACAATCCCCCGTCGAAATATACGACGAGAGCACGGAATCGAAACGAAACTTACGTAATAATTGAAGGACGGGGGGGAGAGGGCGATGGGGGGTACAAAGCTTCACGCATACAAGTATAATAATAAGCTTTTGGCGTACAGCTCGTTTGGTTGCGGCAATCGTAGCCGGATCGCGTTCAGCAATTCCACAAATGGGGCGATTCGAGCCTTCGAACAAAAGATGTAATAATTCTGCAACCCCTTCGACTCGCTCGCAATTCTCAATATACGAGAGCCCAGATATATAAGTGTGTATCCACCCCGAACCTCTCGCCTTCTCTCTCGATTCTCTTCGTAATAATCACGGAGGGGCAGGTGCGGGGAGGGAGGAGGAGGAGGAGGAGGAGGAAGAGCACGAGGAAGAGGAAGGGCTGTCTTTCTACATATATAAAGCCTTACACGCTACTGGCGAACCCCCTTTGTTGTCAAGACAAACAAGAATCGTTTGCTCCCTATAGAGGAACATCCACGTGTCCTATATGTATATTCGTATACGTCATTGCGCCATTGCCGACCTACGCGTTACGGAGTGGAATTTTAATTACGCGAATATCAAGGCATCACCGAATCGCATTACCTTATATCCGCGCGTTCTCGAACTCCACTACGATGGGGAATTCGTAATCTTTTCGCGTTTTTAAAGTGTTACTTTTTATCAATTTAAAAATTTGATAAGGATTCTTGATGATTATTGAGTCGAGTCGATTTTATGATTTTTTGTTGGTTGTTAAATATTTTTTCTTCGCGTTGGATTCTTCGAACAAAAGCAAAATTAATGACACGGATTTTATAATCACAAAATGATTATAAATACGCGTTCTCGAACTCCACTATGATGGGGAATTCGTAATCTTTTCGCGTTTTCGAACCATTTTTTGGAGTGTTATTTTTTTATCAATTTTAAAATTTAATAAGGATTCTTGATGGTTGATTATTGAGCTGATTTTGATTTTTTGCTGGTTGTTAAATATTTCTTATTCGAACAAAAGCAAAATTCATGACATGGATTTTATAATCACAATGATTCGAACATTCAGTGCAACTTGAAACCAAATCGATTTAACGTTAAAAGTTTCATTTGATCATTCAAGAAACACGTTCAGGATTTATGAAAAATTAACTAATAATAATTATTTTAGCTTTTACTATCATAATTAGCAGTCAAATCGATTTTATCATTTATCTTTTATTTATTCTTCGGGATCGAGACCCTCGGTCCAAAAGAGATAACGTTGAAAATTTATGAAAAAAGTATAATCTTTAGTTTTTTCTCCCCCTCCATCGGTTGAATCCCTTTTCGTTGTTCTTGCAGGTTTTGGGTGGTTGAAATTCCTCGCATCTCAATGCCCTTCTCAAATATGCACCTCGCGGTTTCAAACTCTCTCGTTTATTCATAGAGCTTACCCATAACGTCCGCAAAGTATATCCAGAGCCCGCACCACAGAATCGCGGTCGTGTACTTTCACGAATATAGACGCTCTCTCGCACACGTGTATTGTCCTACCGCGTGTATACATTTGACATTAAAGAACATACGGGCGTGTGTATATTTATAGTTTATGACGTTGGCAGAGCGCGAGAGCAAAAGTCGAAAACGTTTTAACCGAGCCAAAAGTGAGGAGAAAAGAAAAATAGTGCATAGGGGAACAAAGTTTTACGTACGTTGCAGCCTCTGTCTTTTCAAGCTCCGGTAAAAAGATTCGCCGACGTGAGAGAAATTGCAGGTTTTCCAACGAAGAAAAAAATATAAAAGGAAAGCAAATCGCTACCATCAGCAATTTTTTTTTATCACTGGGAGGAAAAAGCGTCTTATTTCGATTCCTTCGGGTTTTACGATTTTTGCGATTTCGATAGGAAAATTTTACAACTCTCGGAAGTGTATCTGAAAGAAAATTAATTTTAATTTGAATGTGTATCATACGGAATAATAGTTTGAAATCGAAAATGTAAAAATGTTTCACTTTAGTGCTTGAGCTTTTTATCATTTGCTCTTTTCGTATCAATAAAATTTTACAATCTCCAGAAATTGGCACGAAAATTAATTCTTTAATTCGTGTGTACCAAATGATACATAAAATAATCGTGAAAACCAGAAGAGAGAGAAGTTCGACGAGATTTAAAAAAAAGACAGAGAGTGCACGCCGGGTTGAGAGTAACGTCGAATGCGACGCGGGTCTCGAACAACGAGAATAACGTAAATAAAAAAAAGCCAAATGTGGTTGAACGTTTGTTTGAAAAACGCGCTCTCGCCAATTTTCTTTGATACTGTCCTGTTTCCGGAGAGGAGCAAGAGAGGGGAAGACTCGAGAGACAATGCCCGTGGATTCAATAAAACCGCAACAATAAGGGAGAAAATGGCTCCTCTCTTTTTCTCTCTTCCTCTCTCTCGTTCTGTCTCTCTCTCTCTCTCTCACACTCTCCAGTTTTCGCTGTTCGAGGAACGAGGAAAGAGTGGAAACGTTCGACGACACGCTGCGTGCACGTGGAAAAGAGGAAGAGCTCGCGTTTCGGGTTGTTCGTACAGCCGGCTCGCGAGAATGAAAACCCAGGGGTTGGAGAGGTAATTTGAATGAAGAGACGAAGAGACAATGCCCGGCGCGTTTCTCGACGCTAGATCGCTCCGCAGAGGGGTGAAGAGAAAAAGAGAGACAAAGCGAGACAGAGAGAGCGAGAAAGTAAAAGAGCGAGAGAGAGAGAGAGAAAGAGAGAGCGAAACCACGGGTGAAAACAAGCGCGGAATCAAATTAGTTGCGCCTACGGGCACGGGAAAAGAGAAAGCGAGTTCCACCCCCGCACCCCCCAGAGTTTGTATAATTATATTTACAAGTGGCAGTTCTCTGAAAACAAAGCATCCCAGAGAAGGGCGAAGGAGAAGCGGGACCAAGATTGCTCAATTCATTCACGGACTTATCGCGTATACGCCGGCCCTGCCAAATCTCTTGTCAAATTGTTTTCCAGAAATTGTTTAGCTCCTACGTGAAAGAACCTTCATTTCTGTGTATACGTATACATCATGGTATTTCCTATGAACAATGCGAGTTTTCTTTACCTTCATTGTCCTTATTAATCACGTGAGCACACGCTCCTCCAAACGCGAAAGCTCTCCGACGTTGACAATAATGAGCTTTTTTCAAAATATTATGAGTCGGCTAGAAATTCATTTTTGTTTCGTAATTTTTGTGGAAATTTTCAAGTGGTACGAAATGTATGTCAAAAATACTGTGAGAGAAAGGTAATAAAAGTACTTTTGGATGGATAATTTCCTGGGTAAAATTGCGTAAATGAGGACTGCGTGGACTTTCATTTGTGCGGATTGCTCGGTTCATTCACGAATTTGTTGCGTGTACGTCAATTCTGCTGAATCTTTTGTTACATTTTTTCGAGAAAATTGTTCGTATTCTAATTCTTAATTACGTGAGCACACGCTCTTGGAAATTTGAAAGCTCTGAAGTTATCAATAATGAGCTTTTTTCAAAATATTACAAATCATTAAGAAATTAATTTTTGTCAATAATTTTTGTATTTTTAAATTTTTTCAAGCGGTACAAGACATGTTAAAAATATGAAAGAAAAAGTTAAAATTCCCTGTGGCTGGATAATTGTCCAAGGAAAATTGCGTTATCAATAATGAGCTTTTTTCAAAATATTACAAATCATCAAAGAATTCATTTTTAGTCCATAATTTTTGTAGAAATTTTCAAGCAGTACAAGACATGATGAAAATATTATGAAAGAAAGTTAAATTTTCCTGTGGCTGGATAATCGTCCAAGGAAAATTGCGTTATCAATAATGAGGTTTTTTCAAAATATTACGAATCATCAAGAGATTCGTTTTTGTCCATAATTTTTGTAGAAATTTTCAAGCTGTGCAAGACATGTTAAAAATATTATGAAATAAAGTTAAATTTCTCTGTGGCTGGATAATTGTCCGAGGAAAATTGCGTAAACGAGCCCTGAACGCGTGGACTTTCATTCGCGCAGGTTAAGCGAATTCGATTCGTCTCGTAGACTTTTGCGAGAGGCTTCTTTCATTTATTTCTTTATGGTATAGAGAAAAAAACGCGAGCCGAGCAAGAGCGAAGCCTTTTAACCTGGCGACAGACTTTCCTCGAAATTGCGGTAGGAAAGAAAGTTGAAATGGCGATAGAAAAAAAGGATTTTTACTTTGCCTCCGAGGAGAAAAAAATCCTTTCGACATGTTACGTTGAATATGGAAAGGAGAGGACAACGAGATTTTTCCTCCTGGGGACTAACCCTCTTGCCAAGTGAACAAAGCGAAATGAAAAGATAGTTGGCATGCTTCGACTACCTTCCAAATATAAGCATGTCCATTGGCCAGAGCTTGCTGTATGAATACGAACGCATACCTATTCTGTGACGTAACTTTCATACGAGTCATTCGACGTGGAATGACATTTCTCAATAACTAAACATTTATTCCCATTTTTTTTTTAAGTTGAATAAAATTTTAGGATAATTTCTGAAAACTTGGAAAATTTTAAGATTTTGAAAATAAAGTATGTAGTATTTTTTTTATTGCAATAAAAAATGTAATTTAAAATCAGAGTACGGAAAAAGAGTCTGATGAGCCTCTTCGATGTTTGAGGATTGAGAAGTTGACCGTGTCTTGAAGGAAATATGGAAAAAGCACGAAGGACAGAAGGAATGTGAATAAAAGAGATCGTACAACTGGAACGAAAGAATATATTGAATATTTCTCGACAGACCTTTTGAAATGTCCAGTCTCAGTGAACTTTACTTTTTTTCAGAATCAATGGGAAAGTCGGAGCGACAGAGAGTATGGACGTTGAATTTTTTTCAGCGCCCCGGAGAGCGCTAATTTTTATGGAAATTCCCGAGCGAGCTACCTAATTAGAAGAATTTTAGTTAAAACTTGAGCATTTGGAGGATCGCGCGAAAATTAAAGGCAAGCCGAGTGAGTCGTAAAAAAGCTTCTGTTTTTTTCTCGGCAATCTCTGCCCCTGACGGAGATTTCAACTTTTTTTTTCGTGACCCGAGCAATTTTCATTCGCGAGCTTTTCGATGCTTTAGGCAATTGCTTGAGAACCGTCACGGGGGAATTCTCCGACGAGAACTTTTATAGCACTTGGAAATTAAAAATCTCGAAAATTTTTAGGCTTAAAGAAAAAAATAATAATTCGACCAAACAGTAACATGAGTTGTCGAAAAATAATTGTGATGCTCCAAAAACATATTTTTTAGGTGTGAGACAATGAAATGAAGAGCCCAATAACATCGATGAAGATTCCTGAACAATATTAATTTGAAGATTTTTAAAAATAAAAAATTTTGAAATATGTAAGAAAATAAAAACAATAATTTGACCAAAGTGTTACAAAAGACATTGAAAAATATTTGCGATACTGGAAAAAACTACAAAATTCCTGAGCTCGATAAATTTGAACAATTATTAAACTTCTAATTTATTAATTTATAAATTAAAAAATATAAAATAAAATTTAAAAAAATCAATTTGACCAAAAGGTGCGTAGCACGAGTTATAAAAAATAATCACGATACCCCAACTAAAAAAAGAATAATGAAAGTTCTTCGAGGTGTAAGACCCGAGAGTAATGAAGAGCCTGAATTTAATAACATCGATGAAGATTCCTGAGCAAGATAAATTCTCAAGATTACGTAGCGTAAACATAAACATATCTATGTATATATATTTATAATCACAGAGATCGTCTGGCTCTCGAAGTACTTTGGCAAGAATGTCGCAAGGAGTCGACAATGCTCGTTAACGAAAGGGTTGAAAAAGCTGCGAAGAAATTTCGCACGAGAAAAAGAGCGATAAAAAATTGAGCTCCGAGTGTAAAAAAACGGAGTACTCAAGAAACATCGGAATGCCAAGAAAATTGTACGGGTTTTACCTGAAACGCGAGAAAGAGCGGGGGGTGTGAAAAGAGCACGATAAAATTCGAGTGGCGAGAAAAAGCGCGAGGAGGGGTTGGAGTTATATAGCCGAGGGTGTGTATACTCGGCACGAAAGGGAAAAAAGAGAAGAAGAAGTGGAGCAGAAAGAGGGCTTCACTGTAAACTCGCGAGCTTCATTGGCTTCTTAAGAAAAGTCTGCGAAAAAAAAGACGCGATGGTTAGACACGGAGGAGTAGGACTGGCAGGGGGATGAAAAAAAAGAGAGAAAAATGATATAATATCGCGACGTTTTAATAAAGTGAGTTAGGCAATCAAGCCGGGCGTTAAAAAGCTTTGTTGCTTTAACGACCGTTTTACGCGCGTTTAAATCACACTTCTCACCAGTTCTCACTGCGTTTTTGCTTCTTGTCGTCGCTCCGCTCGGTGTGTCCGAGTGGCCTGGAGGGAAGTCGCCAAGTTAGCGCTCCGGAAAAGTACACGATCCCGGGCGAAAGGAGAGAAAAAAACACACTAAAAACAAAACTAGCCGGGGTGTTTATTTTTTTCTCTGTATATACAGCCTCTCGTGACAGAAACAGAATTCGCGATAGCCGAGCGAAACTCACCGTGGAATAGAAATATTTTCATAAGAGTTATATGGAAATGAAAAAAATGTGGAAACTTTGGTAGGTCCTCCGACTACCGTTTATGTATGCCACATACTCGTATTGGACCTTCCACGTAGTATCGACGAGTTCATAAAGCTGTGTATCAAAAATTTCAGATTTAATGCAAACTTAATTAATTTGTATCGAAATCATGTTAAAATGAATATTTTTCTCTTTTTTTAAATAATTCTTTTATAATCGTCAATTTTAATTATTTCTTTCCAGAATAAAATTTTCTGTCTCAAAATTAAAATGTCAATTTTCGTGATAGAAAATTTTGCTCTAAATAACAAATTAAGAATTCTTATTTTTTATATGAAATTGTAAAGTATTTTGTTCTTTTTTTTTAATTTTAGATTATGACACAATTTGTAATAGGACATTCAGTTTTGTATAAGTGAGATTTTTTAAATAGAAATTAGAAAAAAAATTTTTTCACCTTAGCATGGAATGTCCGATGTACTTACGTGTATAATATGAAATCGTAGAACCGAGCGGTGTATGTCTCGACCCGTTCCCGACAAACCCCTTCTCGCCGCAGTTTCACCCTCTGACGTAGCGCCCCTGTCAGCTTCTCTCATCCGGCGCGCATACGGACCATTTTTTTCAAACGGTTTCATCATTCTTTTTGTTCGCTAATTTTTTTTTAGACAGGGGACACGCATCAGGCGACCGGATATTATTTCAGTCCGCGCATATTTCCGTAAATGAATTTAACGAAAACAATTTTTACTTTTTAATTAATCGCGACGTGTGCGTCTGTCCGTGTGCGTGGTTTTGGTTCCGCGAATTCTGTCATTTTTAAAAAAATGTCTGCGCCGGAAAGGGTGAGATGAAAAAAAATGGGATATTTTTTTATAAAAATGTGAGGAAAAATGAAAGTCGAGGAAAATTGTCGCGAGTCTGTGATTTCAGTTCTGTCGAATCTGTCATTTTTTAAACATGAAAAAATGGGATTTTATAAAATTTACTTCCGTGAATTCTGTTTTTTTTTTCTTTGTAAAAATGTCGAGGAGAATCAAAAGATAAAAAAATCGAGGAAAATTCTCGCGAGACTGAAACTGACACATTGATCCGGGGTCAGCTTTTGTCATTGGAGGCACGGATGATTACGAGTTATTTAATAATGCACATATCTTTCCGGAAGGCTCGAGAGTTGTTAGAGTAGGTGTGTCCCGAGGTAATCACGCTCGTAAATACAATTTATCGAGGCCCTTTCCATATTTTCTCCCTCGGCACGTCGCTGCTCACCGGTCGCTCTAATTGCCGATGATTACTGGGTGAGCCGCCTGGGAAAAATTGCCAATTTGCATCGAACAATCGCCCGTTTCGTCATATATCCACCAAAAAAGGGTGGACGAGAAAAATAGACAGAGGAAAAAGAAATATTCACCCTATGTCGGGACCCGCAGTCGTTTATCGAGTTTCGATTTATTGCTCGATTAATAATCCATGAAATTTGCGTTCTTCGATTAAACGTCATTAATCATGAGACCACTCGTATTTTTCTCCTACATTTTGGTCGATTATCGATGTCGAAAAATTGATAAAAATTGTACCCTCTGAGAGGATCATTAAATCAAGGCTAGACACGAAAGCTCCAAAGTTGAATCAATCTGCATGTAGATAGACAAATAAAAAGTGGATTCTCCTTCTCAGGAAAATAATTTGTCGTATTTCAATTCTTGGTTGAATTTCAAGTCGAATCGAGCGATAATTATAATTATCAATATCAAAATTTTTTTTAAATTGCACCCCCTGAGAGAATCTCTAAATCAAGGCCAGAAATGAAAAATTCAAAGTTAAATTAACACACACCAAAATGAAAATTGGATTCACCTTTCCATGACAAAGGATTTTTTCAATTCTTGGTTCAATTTCAAGTCAAATCGAGTCAAATCAAATTATCAATATCAATTTTTTTTTTAATTTGCAACCCCTGAGAGAATCTCTAAATCAAGGCCAGAAAGCTCAAAAGTTAAATTAACACACATATCCAAATGAAAATTGGATTCTCCTTTCCAGGAAAAAGGATGTGTCGTAAATTTTCAATTCCTTTCTCGAATTTCGCGTCAAATCGTGCGAATCGCAAGACTCGTTCCTCTTTTCGCACTTGCGAATTTTGGCTCGTGCGAGACTTTTCGAAGTTCGCCCTTTCGGGGCTCGAATGCGCGAGGCGTACGTTCTCGCCCCAATAGAGTTGATCTCGCTCTCTTGAATACACAATGCGATTTATTCGTTGTACGGACCAGGAAAATGCTTTTTTGTATCTCATGTATCTGAAACTCGCAGTGAGAGGAAGTGTGCCCTGTATGATTGGTAAATTATTGAGACGACCTGCTCTCATCTCTCGCCTCTTTTGATTCCTCTTATTGTTCGGCTATTCACGTACGAGCGTTAAATAATTCAGCAAGAATACGACGAAGGATGCTGAAAATCGCGAGAACACGAGCCAGTTGTTTTTCCATATCCTTCTCTCCAGCGGATATCCGCTGGATCTCTGGTGAATTTCCTTCGGGAATGAAAAATAAGAAAATTAATATTAGTATAAGTTCAACGTCGAACGAATTCCTTTATTTCTCTCTTTTTTCTCATTCTTTACATTCATAATATCGCTGCTTCTCGTTTTACGATAACAAACTATAATATAAAACAAATCAGATGTGGTATTGTCCCTCTCGAGCTTTTCCTCTTCATTCACAGCTCTCGTTTCTCTACATAGAAAATAAAAATCGTTATTCTACGTAGGATCGGGTATCGATAAATTCATTTTACTCATTGAACATTTCGTCTCTGCAATTAAACACTCGATAAGTAACGTTACATTTTTTTTTTCACATTCTGAAGTATCTCACTTGAAAAATCGCGAACACACTGCGGACAGTTCGCACTTCGTATCGTTATATACGTATAAATTACACTATTATCGAACCAAGTCTCGCAACAATTTTTGGTACTCGTGTACACTCGTGAAAATAAAAATCATCCACGAAAAAAAATTTTTTTTTTTGTCAAATATTCATCAAAATAATCGTATGTAAAAAATTTTTAAATAATTTTTATATCGTAATATATTTTATGTTGTTTTCAAACCAGGATCAAAATTTCTGCCCACGCGTGTTTGAAGAAAATAAAAAGCGTCCTCGAGGATACGAGTTTTTTTTTTCTCTTTCGATTCTCTACTTTTGCTCACTTCTTGGCCACTCTTGCTCGTGGCCGTTTGCAGCGGAGGAAACAGCAGCCGGAGCAACAATGAAGAATATCCTCAAAACTTTGGATATAACTCAGCCTCGTTATCTGACTCGCAAATAAGGCGACGTAAAAGTTGGCCGCATCAATCTGAGAGCCTTTATACCGGAGATTCGAAGTTGAAATCTAAGCTAAGTCACCCCTAACGTATTACACCCCCGGGAACGATTGGCGAAGAGAGAAAGACTCTCGAACAGGCGTTCAGATTCGATCTATTCAAACGAATTCGTCTGCTTGTTACTTTTTACTAAACAGCTTGTTACAGAACGAACTTTCCTTCTCGATCCTTCCTCAAACTTCTTCCCTCATTTTTTATTTCCGTCATTATTCTTCTTGTCTCTTTTATCAAATCACCAATTGATTTTCATGTTTACATTCAATATATTATAAATATAATATAATAATATTTACAAATAAATATCAGAGTCTTGAATTACCTAAAGAGCACCAGAATTCAATTCCCAATAACAAAAGTTTTATCAACTATATCCGAAATGTATTTTTACATCGCTAACGATTTTACGAGCTCCGATATATCCGTTCTAGTTCGATTTACGTATATTGTTTAGTAGTTTTTTAGGTTTATTCGCTATTCTTCGAAAATTTTACGATAATTGGTGCAGTCCGGTTTTTTTGGCAAGTTTAACCTCGAACGAGAGTCGATTTTTGTTTATTATTTTTTTATATTTGCTCCTTTATCCTCTCGTCTCTCGTTCGCGTATCGATCTAATAGTTCGCGCTTGACGCTCCATCGTCGACCTCATCGCGCCGCTGGATTTACCAGCCTCTTACTTGGACTGTCATTTGCCATCGTAAGCGGCTTGAGCGTTGATCCCGTTTATGTTATTCATGGGATTGAGAGCGCTGTGAGAAGTCGTCGCGGCGCTCGCCGGATATCCGTTGTGACCCGCGTCGCCGTTGACCTGACGAGGAACGCCGCCAGCTTGGACACCCTGAAAAAATTTTTTTAATATAAATATAAAAATAATATTTAAACAATTTTTTTAATTTTTGAATGGGTCAAGAATTTCTCGAGAATTTATATTTTTATTTCGGGATGGGTAAACCTCTGGCACGATTCTCCGGAGAGTTTCGACGTCTCGGAAACAAAAAGCTCTCGGGGAGGAGGAAAACTTGTAGTCTCCCTCGGAGTAACTTAACTCCGGAGGCTTTCGAAGCCATATTTATGTGGAGCGGAACGCGCACCATCGAGCCCGAGAGGGACAGAGGAAACTCGACGAGCGCGGAGCGGAAGAGAGAATTTGGGAAAGGATATGGTTGAAAAGCACGTTGAAAACTGGAAAGTTTGCTCCTTCTCTCAACGCCTATAGTCTCCTTTTCCATCTTCCTATATATGCGCGGTACACTGTTTCAGACGCGTCTCGACCCCACTCGAGAAACTCTTGCGGAAGTAAGGTGTTAAATTAAACAAGCTTAAAATCTGCTCTCTTTCTACGATCCGTCCCTCTTGAGTATACGCCGAACGGCTGTTATGCTCGAGCGACTTTTCAGTTGAAAAAAAAAACGAACTTTTCGACAACAACTTTTGCAAAGAAATATTAATTTTTGAATATTATTCGCTCATTATAATTGTTCATTGGCCACTGAGGAATCGTTACTTTGAATTTGGATTTGTTAGTAACATTAATTTGGATCGTTTGTAAAAAATTGAATATAAAAAAATCGACAAAATTATTTTAATTTTATGTTATTATTTTTAATTATCAACAAAATCAAATTAACAAAATTTAATATTAATTTGCACCATCTCACAGAAAATGACGAAAAAATTTCTGATGAATTAAAAAAATAAATTCTTTGATAATAACGTCATCGAGTTATCGATCGACGTATTAGGATGCTGTCTCTTTTTTTATAAGAAAATATACAATCGGTGAAATGTAAAGAGTAAAAGCTTGCACGGAGAGCGAGAGCGGGATATATCCAACGTACGCTGAGCTCGAATCTCTAACTGTGCTCCTGTTTCCTCCCCTTGATCCGCAGCGAAAATATAAGGGTGACAGAAGAGCAAAGAGAGAAAAGAGTAAACGATTAAAAGGCGGCGGTAAAACGAACAAAACGGAAAGGATAAAGAGAATGGAATGCACGCACACTCGCTTATATACGCAGGGAAACGATTCAGAGGGTGTCCAAAAAATACAAAACAATTTAATCCATAAAAATTCAAATAATATTGAAAATGTATAAAATATTTCGATCGAAAAATTTTAATTCGTAATATTATCCACAACGAGATCAATATTAAATAAAATATTTCAAACTAAATAAATAATTTAAGCAACAGTAAATTTTGTAGTCATTTTTTCCAAATTTTTGGTCTAATATCTTTTTGACTTTTTTTTAAGGTGTTCCAGTTAGTAAAATATTTCCTGCCTCGAGTTATATGGAGACTCGTTTTGAGACATCCGGTATAAAGCCAACGCGTACGCGTGCCATTTGATTACAACGTCGGAGCGTAAATCCGTTTCCCGTGGTAATTCCTCCTCTGGCAATTGTAGATAAAAGTTGAATAAGTCATAGACTTAATTTAAGCGCGGGTACTCGGGCCGCCTTGGTGCTCTCGGTAGAAAACAAACGAAGCTCTCTCGCGGAGACGACCTGGCGAGGAGAGAGGAGGAGCGTGCGAGAGAAGATTTCAACCTCAGAGATTTCTTAATTACGAGAAAGGAAAAGGAGAGAGGGAGGTTTAGCATTCGGTACGAGGGTGGCCTCTCGGAAGCCTCGAAGGGGTTGAAAAAGGGCTTCGCGGATTTATATGTGACCAAAAAAAAAAACGAAAACGTCTCTTCCCCGAGAATTTTCACAATGATAAAACGTTCCTTTATTCTTTTTTATTACTCAGCTTTTTTGTCATTTTTATCGTAATTATTTACGACCTAATTACTGCGAGTCTGTAGAAAGACTGAGAATTTCTTTTCTTTTTCGCGAAATCCCTCGGTTTCATTGTCATTGGAAAGAAAATAATATTTATACCGTTCATCCGCGTAATGCGATGATAAATCATCGTCTTTCACGCGATGATCTCTCTCGTGCCTCGTTTGCGGCGGAAGAATTATCCGAGTATCCATCCCCGTTCGCAAAAAGAATTATATAAATGATCGTTAAGGCTCTCACGTACGATTATACTTTCTACAACGAATCATCGTCAGGGGTCGTAGGAAAAGTTCCTCTCTCTGTTAATACGTGTAAGAAATTCGATATATGCTCTCCGGGAATCGCGGGAGTAAGACATTAATCGGGTTCAAAGGTACTTTGTAACCTGGCGCAGCACGAGTGAGAACTTTCGGGGGTTGATTTTTGCTCCTCCGCTGAGGGTTGCTCCGGCGAATCGCGTGTCATTTGTCCGTTGATCTCCCGCGGCTGGGAAAGAGCCAGGTGCGGAAAGCTTTTCTTTTCTTTATTTTCTCTCTCGCTCGTTTTCTCTTCTTATTTCTGTCAATATATTCTCTGTTCTATCTGTATATATTTATATAAATATAGACATAATGTACGTACATGTACGAATGTACATAGACAAACAAAAATATGTTTCTTTCTCCGAGTTCTCGAGAAAACTTTTCCCGAACATTTTTTTTCTCTCCGGCGCAAAAATTAACACCCCCGAGTGCGGAAAAAAGCTGCATTGACCAAAGACATTGCGCATTTCTTTTCTCACTCGCTTAGTACGGACGCCTCTTGCATGAGAAGATTGTTTTTTCCTACGTTTTCTTTTGTTTCTATTCTCCCTCCGTTACTCGATTTTTTTACCCGGGGTCGTAAGATTAACCGGTGAATCGTTTTTTCCTCTTCGTGCTAACGAGGCGATCTGCTTTTTTACCAAATTTACGACTCGCTTTTTTCACTATTCTACACTAGTTGAATTTTCCGACGATAATTAGCACGAGACTGTTTATTGCTTTCTTATAGTTGATTGTGGAATATTTTTTTTGCAAATTGTGATAATTTATTTTCTTATTTTCTGACGATGATTATAGCTTGATGAGTTCAATCATCACGTATGTAATTATATAATTATTATTTTTTTGTGATCGTGAGAAATTTTTTCGCATAGAAGAATTTGCAGTTTCTTGCATTAATTTTTTAATGTAAATTTATATTTTTCATTTTTCCTTCTGCGGCGACAATTAACAGGAAATTTAATTTATTCTCTCAGTAATTAGCACGACACGCATTTGAAAAATTTGCAATTTTTTTTTTTCGTTTTTATATTTTTGTTCTTGATTCTTTTTTTCAGAATAAATTCCAAGAGTAATTAGAGAGGAAGGAAGAGCCGTGTCAGAGTGTAGTAATACCGCAAGCGGGCAATAATCGTTATAAAAGTGAACGTATATTAAGTTGGAGCCAACAGTTGAGTTCGGGCCAGGAGTTGGGCAACAAAACTCATAATCTCCACGTAAGCTCGCAAGCTGGGTTTTCCCATGCGAGATACTATGGCGTCGCGAGTCTGTACGTACTCCTTGACTTTGCCCCTGCATTCAACTCCTCTTCCTCCTCGTCCTCCCTGCGTCCTGCGTTCAGGATTCCTTACACATTCGCGAAACAGTCAGTTTCGTGCGCTCATACCAAAACGGGACAAACGGCGCGAGGGGACAGCCTGGCCTCTGTGTTAAATTCAGTCCAACACATTTCAACTGATAATAAGCTCGTTACATGAAAACGACTACACCGAGTCCTGACACTAACATCGAAACAAAGAAAGCAGCAACGAAATGTTATTTTTTAATTTTTTTAAAATTCAGTCAAATTTATGTTAACTAATTATTATAGTTTGTTACATGAAAACGATCACTCTAAGTCCTGAGATCAACATTGAAACAAAGAAAACGTAACAACGAAACAATTTATTTTTTATTTTCGATTGAATCAGACGTTAAAATAATTAATAATTATTATTTTGCATATTCTTAAATATTAAATTATTTTTTATAAATAATTATCGCTTTCAGACCTTATGATTCATTTTCGGACCAAATGCAGAAAAATAATAAAATGTTTCAAATTATTTGAAAAATTTTTCATTCTGAACAGAAACTTGAGGAAAATATTTTTGATCGATTATATTTTTGAATTGGAAGTAATCGAAGATTTTGTTGGTAATATGCATCGAAGGGATCTCGTGCACATTGATCCTCTTAAATTCCCGTGTAGTTTCTACGTTGGAATTAGCATATTATCTCGTCCCGCCGCCAGAGGTACTCAAGTTCCTATAATGTTCCCTCCCAAGCTGAAGCCTCTCCGTGGATTCGCCAAAGACTTTGCAGACACTTGAGAGTTTGTTTTAAAACTCAGATAATCGTTTCCAAGTCCCTACCGAGTATTTTCTCCCCTCAACTCGCTTTTTCCCTCTTTTTATTCTCATTAAAAGAGCTACATCTCAAACCGCTCGACTTATATTCCCTCTCCAAACATCAGTCATCGACGAAGATTTACGTCATCGACGCGAAATGTTTTTCAAATTTTTCTTTTTTTTAAATCGAAAAGAAATTTAAAAACGATAAGAAAAATGTATTTTCGATAATCGTTCGAAGAGCTGTGAATTTTTAAGGATCAAGAAAATATCGACAGCTGCTTTTTTATCAGGCAATCGGAAAAATACCAGAGCTCTTGACGAAAATTTACATAATCGATCCGAAATTTTTTCAAATTTTTTTCAAATCGAAAAATTTGAAAGTGATAAGAAAAACGAGTCCTCGATAATCGTTTGAACACTTTTTGAACATCGACACAGCTGTTTTTTTCTCAAGCAATCAGAAAAACTACGAGTGCTCCTCATTCACGAAAATTTACATCATCGATTCAAAATTGTTCTCAATTTTTTTCCTTTTCTTCAAGTTGCAAAAAAAGTGAGCAAGAGATAAGAAAACGAGTCCTCGATAATCGTTTGAAAAGTTTTTGAAAATCGACACAGCTGTTTTTTTTCTCAAGCAATCAGAAAAACCACGAGTGCTCTCATTCACGAAAATTCTCATCATCGATTCAAAATTATTCTCAATTTTTTTTCTCTTCTTCAAGTCGCAAAAAAATGAGCCAAAGAGATAAGAAAACGTATCCTCGATAATCGTTCCAAGAGCTGTGAGTTTTTAAGGATCGAGGAAAGATCGAGACAGCTGTCTTTTTCTCAGGCAATCGGAAAAACTACGAGAGCTCCTCATCGAAGCTCCCGCTCTCATTCCCGTCCCTTTTCCTGTTCACGGAAAATATAGATGTATCGGGAGCAGAGAGCGAGCGAAGGAGGCTTACGACGACTTTCCCGAGACGAGAGCACAAGCGGAGCGGAGAATTGGTTAACGTCTGCCTCTTTCGTGGTTTTTAAGAACCTTAACACTCTCCCTTTCCTCTTATTTCTCTCCCTCCTGTAGATTTCGTTAGCGAGATAGTAGCCTTTTTCCCCCCCTTGCCAGGCACTTTGCATTTCGTTATACGACGTATAATTCCCGGCGTACGAATTCGTATTTGAACGGGGTATTCCTAGGGATTTCCACCGCCGTTCTCTTTTCTTTTCACTCGTTAATTACCACGTTTTTTTGAATTGCCAAATTTAGCTGCACTTTACACGATTTCTACAAATTATAAATCCGATTATTTTTAACTCCATAAGAATTTCTATACGACTGTGAATTATTCTTTTAATTTTTTGTTTTATTACATAAAATTAAATAAATGTTTATATTTTATTTAAATTCAATTCTTATTAAATTTTAAATTAATATTAAGATTTCATTTTTCGTGCGTATACCTCCGTGGTCCATGTCAGAAATCTCGATTCTAGAACGTAATAAATTATACTTGTCGATGAATCGGTGGGATTCTTCACAGGAATTGACGTTGACTCGAGACCCTCACCGAACAATGAGAGAGCCCCATCAATATCTACAATACGCAGTCTTTGGCGAAGACGAGAAGTATAATTGATCGAGAGGAGATCCGTCAGTTATGGTCGGACGTACCGCATAAATAAAAATATAACGTAGGACAAAAAGAGACGCGGTGTGAAATGTCGAGAGCGTTTCTCGATTGCTTTTTTCTTCCATATAATAATAAGGGTGGAAAAAAATGGGTGAAAGACTGAAAAATCGAAGGGTGAGAGGCTTGACGAGCGTCGCGGACATCACCTTGAATGGCTCGCGTTATATAGAGTTTGTAATATTCATGTACTAGAAAGAGATCGATGAGTAGAATCGGAGAGAGCGAGGAAATAGATTGCGATTGTGCATGATGAAAAGTGAAAAGAGACCAGAAAGAGAAAACGAAAGAGAGAAAGAGACAGAAAGGAAGAGAAAAGCGAGACGTCGAGTGGAATATACGTCAAGCTTAGGGTAATAGATGCTCCGCGCGACATTAGCATGCGACATCCCCTATACATAACCCCTGTGATTATTGGTATTAACCGGTGACACGCCCTCTCCCATTTCCCTCTCTTGCAAACTCTTCTCTCTCTGTCCTCCTCCTTCTCGAGCTTTATTTTTCAGGTCGTTTTGTACACGAGAGTCATTTATAATCGTCCTTTTTTCGCGCAAAAGATAGAGAAGCAACGAAAGATACGCTCAAGGGGATGAATCGACCCTCCGATACCGCGAGACGTCAGAGAGGCGTCGAAAACGTTCGGAAATCGAGGAGACGATTCGATTTTCGTAGAAACCAATTTCTTTACTTATTATTGATAAATGAGGAAAAAATTTAAATATATGCAATCGCAAACGCGAAGTGTATTAATTTTTAAAATTTTTTTATGAAACATATTGAAGATTCTCTAATTAATTTTATTTTGATAAAGAAAAATATAGTGACACATTTGTAAAAGAGGTTGAGTCGAGAATTCGATCAGACCACGTGCTCTGATCCCATGAAACGTCAGAAACGTCAAAAATATTCGAAAATCAAGAAAACGATTCAATTTCCATAGAAATGAATTTTTTTACCTAATATTAACAAATAAGAAACAAATGAATACAAAAAAAATTAAAAGATCTAAATTCTTTAATACTTATTTTTTAAATAAAAGAAAATTAAGTTCATTAAACTCTCGAATTAACGTTTCTTCGATGAAGAGAAGTATAATTGCGAGGATTTAGCGACGCGTTTTGTAGAAAGGGTAAGAAAGGGGTCGAGTGAAGAATCTAGTCAGGCCACGTGCTCGGGGAGACGAGGATTTGCATATTATAAGTAGTACATGTTACCGGCGAGGTTCCCGATATCATCAGAGAGAGCCTGCAACGAGGGCCTCGTTAATCTATACACACATATACACATCAAGACCCCGATAATAATGTATTTATGAAAATAAATGGAATCCATGCGAACAGCAGTAAATCACACCTACGCTCGTGCCGCCGCGAAATTTTAGCTCGCAATAAAAAGGATTCGAGTTATTTCATTTGAAACGGAATAAAATATCAGGGCTGCAAAAATGAATATGCGTCGAATCCACTTGTAAACGGTTCGTTTCATTTTCGTCAACACACTGCGACTCTTTCAGGATTAATTCCCCAATTTTATTCGCCCAGATTGTAAAATTGCTCGCTATTTAAATAGTCCCGTACTCGCGTCTGTAATCGTTGGAGTATTCACGAGGCAATTTCCAACGACGGATTTTCGCTCTCTCTCTCTCTCGTTCCTTCTCTGTCTCGCGACACACTCTCCTCCTCTTATGGCCGGATATCACGCAGGATTTCAAATCACCGGTTGCATGCAGGGGAGGATTACCGACGAAAAATATCAAACCTTTCGTGGGATCATTTTTAACGTTTACTGTTTTTAAAATCAATCGTGCGTCGTCATAAACAAACCGAAATAAGGAAATAATAGTTATAAACAATAAATATGAAGGGTGAAAAATGTGAAACCTGACCATGAATTTGTACTGCAATTTAAAGAGCGATAACCAATGCCAGACGAAAAAAAAAATTTTTTTAATCCGAAAAGCAAATTGTAAAAAAATATCGAAAATCATTTTCTAAAAGATTTGCGTAAATATTCCAAAAATAAGTTGAAAATGCAGTAATTAAGAATAGAAAATCTCCACTTTCGATCATCATATTGTTACGAGATAGGATTAATATTCCGTTGAATAATCCAAGGGCTTAAGTAGATCTGGTCGTTGTTTGTCGGACACGAAGATCCCTTTTGTGCGAGTAAAGACTGCATGTGTCTCAGCTTGGTTAAAGGGAGAAGGATGGGAAATTCTCTCTCCCGGCTTTGGTCCTTCGAGCGCTTCGGAGTCTATCTCGAGGCATTGTTTGGAATGGATCGTTATGGCATTCGAGGCTCGCGAGAATATCCGGAAAGCTTGAGCCTTGTTGGGCTCATCCAAGGCGTTTCGGTAAGACGAGGAGAGGATATAGATACCATCAGGCGGAGATAAATAGAGAAAGAGATGGATGTAGAGAGCTTAATTAATAAGGACACGCGATATTCTGAGCTTTCGTCCTCTGTCTTTCTCTTTCTCTCTCTTCATCTCTCTCCTCTCGCAAGACGCACGTTTGTACACGTGTACCAAAAATATACACGGTAAGGTGCAAGAGGATCGGCGCGCCGTCTATAAAGCACGACCGATGCCTCGGGGAATCCTTTGTTGTCGAGGGACGAGCGAGAGAGATCCAGGGGGTCAGGATTCTCGACCTTGCCACTTTAACCCGCCTCAGAGGGTTACAGTCTCGAGAATGAGCCGAGTTTCCTGTAGCCTCTGGCCAAACTGCGAGAAGAGAGATTCACCGTCCCTCTGATGTCTTAAGATTCCACCAGGTGAGTCCACGTTTCTCTCCTCCGCTATGTCAAAAGATACGCTTCAAAACTTCATACCACGGGATCTGCTTCGTTTTGACATTCCGGGATGGAAATTAACATTTTTCTCATCACGAAATTAAGTTTTGAAATATTCAAATTATTTTGATTTTTTTAATTTGTGAGATGGAATTCTCAGCGATGAATTGAGGGATTTTAAGGATTTGTTTGCAAAAAAATTGAGAATATTTTTTGATAATTAATTTTCATGAATAGGTGAAAATTAGTGATTAATTTTTTGATATGAGAATACTCGCATTTTTTGTTAATTTTTGAAAAATATTTATCGATAAGGGATAATAAAATTTTAATCAATTTTTTATAGAATAAAAACTGACCTGTGGTTGGAGATGCGTGACTTGTCTCTTGATATGAGCGAGAGTCGCCGTCGGTGGTGGATGGAGCGCCATGTTCGCGAAGACGAGTCTCTCCTCGTAATCGTATTCGCACAGTATCTTGTTTTCGCACAGGTAGAAACGATCCCCGACGCAAAATCTGCAAAAGAAATGTTTTTCCACTTGAACGAGTCTCAAAGATATCCTTGTTTTGATTTTTTTCCGAGAGAGCCCGCCGAGAAGTAATCGAAGAAGCAGGAAAAGCAGTGAGGCTTGCTAATTCTGTTTAAGATCGTTTTCCGTTCTCCGCTCGAGGAAATTGCCAGCGAGTGAAAAGAGAGCAAATTGTAAATAAGCGAAAAAAAGTCCATAGAGAAGGGGAAACGAGTCAATAAGTTTTTTATTAAAAAATTATTGCAAATTCATATAAAGAAACATTTTTAAGTAATAAAAATGAAAAAATGAAAAAAAAAATCATCAAAATTTATTGTTCTCATTTATACGAAAAATTTGACCAAAAATTCAACAATAAAAACGTTTTATTATTAAGTAATTTTAATTGTAATTTTAACTATTCACGAAATAAAATTATGTCTACATTCAAACACATTTTGAAGTTAATAAAATTTTGTATCTTAAAAGTTTACTGTCGCGTCGTATGTTCGTGAAAATAAAATTTTGACATAAGAACTATTTTTCGATGATAAAAAATTTCTCCGCGCTTGATCGACGCCATGGCAGTTTAAATATTAAATTGTTATGTTTTGTGGAAGTTTATTTTACGAGAAAAGCTGGATATGTATACCTTTAGATAATTCTCAGACAAGGTAGGTGCAACGTTCAGGATTTCGAGCGGGAGTCACGGTACGTGACCGGATTACGATATCGGGGAGACTATCCACGGAGAAACAAGCGAGAGAGTGG
The DNA here is from genome assembly GCA_030522605.1 of Cremastinae sp. B BG-2022a. Classification (NCBI taxonomy): domain Eukaryota; kingdom Metazoa; phylum Arthropoda; class Insecta; order Hymenoptera; family Ichneumonidae; species Cremastinae sp. B BG-2022a. The sequence goes on from JAPYYX010000955.1 coordinate 21,358, forward strand.
GGTCGTGAAGACGAAAGAAGGGATTCAAGTTGTTTTCTCTCTCGAATCCTGCCAACTGTCGCCACGCCTGAGATTTCTTCGCTCCGGAGTCGAAAAAAATCCACGATTTCGCATTTTCCTTTTATTGCCGGTTTAAAAGTCCATTTTTTTCGAGGGTTTTTTTGTTCGATTTTTTTTTCTTTCCGTTTTATTCCTCCCCACCACTCGCGCGAGATGAAAACTCTCGCTCTCAATCTCGATTTATACGCGTATACGTATTTTTCCGTGAACGAATACGCGGAGGATTTTTCTGGGGATTCAAAAATCGTTTCGACGTAATGCTCGATGGACCATTTGAAATTCCTGTCTCGTTTACGAGACGTCAGTCTCCCTGTGTATAACCCGAAATATCTTTCGGTGTATATTTTATATTTAAAAAATGTAACTATATGTATACGCTCGGGGTGGCTCTGTAATGCGATGTCATAAAGTCACTTCTTCCTTTTTCTTTTTTTTTTCGTCGCTCGTTACTGAGACAGGTCTTACCGATTTGTCTCTCGAACGACTTTTAAACCTGGCTCATCTTTTTTCATCTCACATCTCTCCTTTACGTGAGAGACAGAAAAGAAATCTCCAGGAAAATTTTTTGAATGGAAAATTTAATTGCATTATTTACATTAAATTAATTATTCAACGTAAAAAATATAAACACAAAAGTTAGTTAAAAAACTGAGTAAAGAATATTTAAAAATTAAATTTAGTTGACTTTTTCTGTTGAAAAAAATTTTAGTGTAATTTTAATTCTAATGTCATGGAAATAATTATATAAAAAATTTATTTAACAAATTCAATAAAAAAAATTTTAACATTGAATTTTCCTCGAGGACAGTCATATAGAAATTGGTGAGATAAGAAACGGAAATGGAGCTGGAAAAAGAGAGGAAGTAGCATTGGGTATTCAGGGTACGGACCGAGTGCGCTTCCGGTGTCTCGGGAATCCTCTGTCGGCTTGGCGGACGGGCGCAGTGGAGATTTTGCTTCGGGATTTCTGTCGAGTGGTTTATACCGGCGCTTATGTAAATTCAGACTTGAAATTTTTTCGCCTTTTCCTCGAATCCTCATACTTATACAGCGAAGGGGTGGAAAAATAAGAAAAAAAGAATAATAATATTTGCAGCATTCCAAACAAGCTTTTGTAAACTTTTTTCCTTCCGTCGTCGAGAAATTCGAAAAGACAACGGAAGTAAACGACGAAACTTTTCTCCTTCCACCTTACACCGTTTCTCTTCAGCAATAAAAGGAATTCGTTTGCTCGATGACGCCCATAAATACAAGAGGTAATTTCGCAGCTGCGATTTTTCAAGAAATCGCAGACACTCGTTCCGATCGATGGACCATTTTGCCTCTTCTTTTTCTCCTCACCTGTTTTTTTAATCTCGTTTCCGCGGGAAAAAAGAGCGAGCGAACGCTGGAGAGAAAGAGAAAGATATCGGAACATCAGGGTGCCATAAAAACGAATGTGCGTCCTCGTAACGCGGTACGATAAGTGCCGCGCTCCTGTTTACACGTGTGCGTCGCTGTGACTCCGAAACCGAGAGAAAAATCGATTCGAGCTCTCGAGTTTTTCGCTCTCTTTCTCTTCATTTCTTTCTCTCTTTCTCGATCCCGTGTATACATAACGGGACGTCAAATCGCGCGTGGCCATAAAAAGAAGAAACCGCCCGAACATTAGGGACAACGCTCGCGGAGCGCCGAACATTCGCGAATCGACGTGAAAAGCCGCACCCCCGCCCTCATAATGGTGTTATCATTTCACTCGTAGATTATCATTATTATTGCTATTATCATTTTTTTTATTATTGTATGTATCCGCGTACACGCTAACCTTCCTTTTTTCCGCGATAACGCGGGCACAATGCTAAACGTTTCGGGCATTAGCGCGGGAGATATCGCCCGTAAGTTTATTCGAGAGAAAATCGAAGATCGATAAATCGTGTGAGGAAAAAAAAGATTATATTTCAATTTAATAGCTTTTCGTGTATATTTTATTCAAGCATGAAACTTTTTGTGCGTCAAAAATGGAAAAAAATATTATCGAGAAAATTTAATGACAAAATTAGAGAAAACAATTTGTGGTCATGATTTCACGAAAATATTTTTGTCTCTCGAAGTTCTCCCTCCTTGTTTCTTGAGCTGGAGCAGTCTCTTGTTTATTCGAGAGAAAATCGAAGATCGATAAATCGTATGAGGAAAAAAAAGATTATGTTTCCATTTAATAGCTTCGTGTATATTTTATTCAAGAATGAAACTTTTTGTGCGTGAAAAACAGAAAAAAATATTATCGAGAAAATTTAATGACAAAATTAGAGAAAACAATTTGTGGTCATGATTTCACGAAGATATATTTGTCTTTCAAGGTTTCTCCCTCCTTGTTTCTTGAGCTGGAGCAGTCTCTTGTTTATTCGAGAGAAAATCGAAGATCGATAAATCGTATGAGGAAAAAAGAAAATTTCCATTTAATAGCTTCGTGTATATTTTATTATTCAAGCATGAATTTTTTTGTGCGTCAAAAATGGAAAAAAATATTATCGAGAAAATTTAATGACGAAATTAGTGAAAACAATTTGTGGTCATGATTTCACGAAGATATTTGTCTCTCAAGGTTTTCCTCCTTGTTTCTCGAGCTGGAGCAGTCTCTTGTTTATCGAAGACTTCGTCGGGGAAAACAGAAGCCCCGAGCATCGCCGAGTACTCGGTGTTAAAGGCTGCGTGCGCGATAAATAAATAAATATATAGACATATGGGGGAGTAAATAAAGACACGCATGACTGAAATGCTTGGCTCTTGTATGAGGAGGAATTTTGGGGGATGACATAGTTGCGCGAGCTTCGAAGAAGCTGGAGGAATCCTTCGTGAATAAACTTCCACGGGCTCTGACGTTGCGATCGCGAATTCTCGAAGGGCTCGGTATCGCTGTGTCTGTGCACTTCCTACTCGATTTGCATCAGGCTACGACGCAAACTGTACACATTGTTGGAAAGTACGTTTCTATCTCTTTCTCCATCTCTCCAGTGTTCTCTATATTCAGAGAGATAGCTCTATCTTTTATCAGCTTTCTGTCTCTCTCTCTCTCTCTTGTCCTCTCTGTCTCTCTTTTTTGAAGAAAATTCAGTATTCGGGCAGTAGCGAGAGCTTCATCCCCCTCTCGTTCCCTCTCGCTGTTTCCTCCCCCGTTTTCCTCAGCGATGCAGAGTCTAACGCGTTTAGCAGAGACTCTCGAACCCCTAATCAGATCTACCGAGTCGAGGGAGAGCGACGAGGCGAGGACGAGACAAGAGGGAGAAAGAGTTAGCGGGATTCAAGGTGTATTCTCTTCGTATCTCTCTAAGGTGTCGCTAAGTGTGAAGTTAATGGAGTCAAGATGCCGTGAATTGGGCTAAGAAAGAAAGAGAGAGAGGGAGAGAGAGTGGAATATGGATGGAGGAGTGCCAGAAACAAGAAATTCCTTCGAAATGCGCGTTCAATTTTAGATCAAGCTAGGAAAAGGCTTTAACCGACTTGCTCTCCTATCGTGAATTTCGATTTATCGTTAAACAGTCCCAATCCAATAATACGCCGAGCTCGTAAGATATTTTCGTTTCGCAAAAGCTCCGATATTTTATCCTCGAGATCGGTGCAAATCGAATTATCGAAGGAGGTGAATATAGAAAGACGAACAACTCCGGTGAAAATTGAATTAATTCTTCAGTCGAGAATATTCAGCTCTCTGTCAAAAACTAGGCGGAGCGTCTGCACTTAAACTTCACTTCGTACGATAATAAAACAATATTAATCTTATTTCTAACCATAAAAAATAAACAGACCAAAAAATGACAACCCAAAAAATACGTAAAAAAAATTTTTATTTTTCATCCGATTTATAAATTTTTAATTTTCATTTGGCCGTAAATTTTTTCTCTAAATTACGATTTATTCATGTAACTTGATCCAACTGTTAAAATTACCTAAATTTACTATCAACGAGAGAAAAAATTTGCGACAAAAAGAGGCGAAAACGAAATTTTATTTTCCTCCGAGAGCGACGAAAAGTTAAAGGGCGCGATTGAAGGTGCGACGCTGGCTCTTGTTTCTCGATAATGCGACTGATGTATAGTATATAAGTTAGTCGTGCGTACTGTTAATTAATTCAGAGTGTCAGGGTATCAGAGGCAAGCCTGGCGCGCTAATTCGATCAGGAGTGAGCTCTCCCCCGTTTCTGGCACGTAATATGGAGTAGAAGAGGATCCTGGGGAGCTCGAATCGCGAGACTGAAGCTTTCGCTACAAACTGCGTTATATACATATATATTTATGTGTATACCTATATATATATATGTATATAACCAGAAACGAACAAATGCTTTGTATGTAGGTATAGTTTGCTCCAGGGGACAGATTTACCCTGTAGACGCTTGACGTTGCTATCTAAATGTCAGGTCGCCCGCTACTGAAGGGGCGGAAGGGGTCGCACGTCCAAACGTCACTCGATATTATATGCGACGCGCCTTTCGAGCCACCCCGACTGCACAATTTCAACCAAACATCGCCAGAACAACCCTTCACTCTTGAATCACTTTGTGTCTCGGAGAAGTTCCTACGAGCGCATACTTACGCGGGTGTCTTCCGATTCGTCTTTGCTTCCTGTCACACTGATTTCCTATCGAATTTTCGCATACGTTCGAGCATGTATTATTCTATCTAATCCTTTTTGCATTTGGTGTACGCATTTGTAATGGAGAATTTTTGCTCCATATGAATTTGTAAGTTTTTTTGGATTTTCTACTGCATGGTATTTTTTAAGTATTAATATTTATAGAAATATTAATTAATTATATTTAATATTTAATAACGATCTCGAATTGTTTCGTGTCGAAGAGTTTTTCTTCCTACCACAGCGATTTTTTATTGAATTTTCATATTGGAAAATTTATTATTCCATCCATCCCTTCTTTGCATTTTACACCCTATGAGTTTGTAATTGTACATTTTATTATAAGAATTTGGAAGTGTTTGTATATTTTTTAATCTACGTAATTTTTTGGATTTTATTCGCAGGTCATCGTTCCTTGAGCAAGAAATATCACTGCGGTTTAAAATAATCGTAATTAATAGGGACCGAGCAAATATTCCGCATAAGTGGTGGCAATTAAGCAGATAGAAAGCCAGAGGAAAATTCTTGGGTATAAGTATATTTAAAGTCATCAATTATACCCGGAGCCACGAGCGAAATTACTCGTGAGACGCAACGAGCTCTTTCCCTCTAGCCACACGCGGTAGCATGAATGCCCGAGTAAGCGATATTGATGACGGAGATTTGCCGAAGAATTATAATGAGATATCTCCTCCGCGTGAAAGATTGACTCTCTTTCTCTCTCTCTTTCATCCTTTTGAATATAATCTTAGACGATATAACCGCGAGAACGAAGGGGTTGAAAGCGTTTTGATCTCCTTGTATATATATTCGTTGCGCTCGGGGGATGAAAGTGCGATATCTCCCGTTTTGATGACGAGGAACGCGAAGAGTATTCCTCTCTTTATTCCCAGGCGAGGAATTTATTACTCAAGATTGTTCATTGTCTTTGAATACTGCGTTCTAGCGGTATAGGGGTTGAAATATTTGGTTAAATAATTATTTACGATATTATTTATAAAAGGATGTAAATGGGAAATATTTTTATACGGAATATATCATGGAACAGGGAGAAGTTGAGTGTACGAAGGGTGAAAACTCTGTTTGCTGTGGAAGGGCTGTCGTATAAAAGACAGCGGAAAGCTGGGGTGTGCGCCAATGTCACTATAAATCTAAGGTCGCCTCGAGCGGACACTTATCAGTTCTCACAAGTTCGAGAGGATATCTGGAGTGTACCAAGAACTCTTTTCTACCTAAAACTTTTACTTTTATTCCTTGGAATATTTCTTTTTCAGAATAATGTGTCGTGTTAAACGATCTGAAATACATGGGAAATGAAGGAATGGCAAAAGGGACCACATGATGGAATTCTAGGCTTGTGAATTTATTTAAGTTCATCATAAAATATATAGTTTTTGACCTGTCTGATTGATTAGCATTTGATTATGCTGATATGATCATTTTTGGTATTATTTTGTTTCATCAGGACAGCATAAAGTTCATTGCAGCTTTTTGGCATTAGTCGCATCAAAATTTAAGTCAAATGAGCATTTTACTTAATTTTTATTATTTAAATTAAATATGTTGGAGATATCTAATATTTTAGTGACAATTTCAGATTTATGGATTCAACTATCAGCTACCATGAAGTAACTTCATCTGATCTCTCCGATTGATCAACGTCCAATTATGTTGATGTAATTTCAGGAGTTCTTCATGAACTCTTTTATCTTTTGTCTGATACACACCCAATATCCATTCACCAGCTCACCTATCACGCACTACAATAAAGCTCATTTGTACCAAGCTTTCAACTCAATCATTTTATCGCCCCATTATACTGAAATTTTTCAAATTTGAATTAAAAATGCAGGAGATCCCTAATATTTGGGAGACAATTACCTCAAGGTATAGAAATGAGATCGTTTTGTATTCAGATGGAGGGATTCGGGACGCATAGATCGTGGATGTACGATATCGAGGCCCGGAGGTCTAAAGCCTTCGTTCTGCATAATCCGGAGGCTTTCGAGACCGGTTTACCCTCGAAGCGATCGACAAATGACTGCACACGGGAACCTCTCCAGATAGCCCGGAGTTAGCTCGCGTTGAACTTGTTTATATGTATAGCCGCAGTTCCAGCCAAATCTGAGGAGGGGCTCTAAAACGTGGTCATGAATGTACGAGAGAGGAGAGCAAGAGGGAGGACGCCTACTAACGGGGGATTAAGTATGACTTAGTACTCAAGTTTCCATCATTAGCTGGCCGTTCCGTGCGACCGCGCTCAACTTCGCTTCCTATATTCTCATCTCTCTCTCTCCCACTTCAGGTATCTTCACTCTCAGCCAGGAACGTGATATCAAGCCTTGCCGACCCTCCAAAACTTGCCAATACATCATCCATGCACTTTCGGGATTTCCTTCGTCAAGTTTCCAGATTCAAAAGAAAGTTTCAAAAGAGCATTATATTGGTTATGCATTTGATCGAACTTAGGGTGGATTAAACGTCCCCAGTTTTACATTAAAATATCAAGAAACGACACTTAATCGAATATAAAAAATTGCGATAGTTGGTTTTTAATTGGTATATAAATAAAAAGTAGCAAAATTTTCAATTTTCATAAGAATTTTCACAACACAATGTTGCGTTGTATCTTAATTAATAGATTGATGGATTCGTTGATTAATTGATTGATTGATTAATGATTAAAAACGATAAGTCACTTTCAATATTTCATAACTCGTACACCCTTATGATGGTGTTGCATCATGTTTAATTGAATTAATATTGAATACGAGGCTGCATGTCTGTAATATTTGAGCATACATCAATTTTGTTATTTCTGTTTACTTGATGACATTTTGAATTATTTCATTTTTTGTCCTATTTCGAACAGGTACAGATTTCCCTCTAAAAAGAACTCTTGAAAATATTGATCGCATAAATTAAAAACATAGCGAATCAACCCTTTCGAGTGAAATTCTCTAATCCAGCAATTAAATGAGAGGCGAGAGTTGTATGTGTGCAGATATTGAGTGTGAGGGTGGAGTGGTGCTCCATTCTCGTTAGGGTTGATACGAGGATCAGGCGAGTGTCACCCTCCCCATTACTCACCCAAAAAGCGATTCACCCCTTGGCCCTTTCCGCGCGCGTATCGCGCGGGAGTCTCGGACTTACGGGTCTCTTCTGCAGGAAGTCGTGAGAGAGCTGCAGGCGAGAAGTCGAAGGCTTAATCAACGGATAGCGCTCCTGAGAATTCCGAATTGTAAACCGTCGACCGCGCTCTCGGACAGTTCCAAAATATACGAGCAAGCAGGCACGCGCAATATTTAATGCGCCAAACACGCTCCAATTACGAGACCTCCCTATAAGGAATCGTCGCCAGGAGCGGAATATCATATTTCTCGAAAACTTGGAACCGCCCCAAGGATCCCAGATTGTTCCTGACCGCAGAGTTGGATCCTGATATTCTCTCTCAGTTTCGTAAATCTCCCGCGAAATTCGAGAGAGAGAACAACGCCCAATCTCTCATTATTATCCCGAAAAGTAGACCCGGCAGCGTCTTAAATTGGACTTTAACGAAAATGAAAACCTCCCTCAGGGCTACGTCTGAGTTAAGCCTCTGAGAAGCGAATTCGGGATGGTGCACCGAGCTCGAATCTCTTATCTCGAACAGGACAGCTTGTTTGACTTCCGGTGCGACTCTCTCTCGCGACTCTCTCGTCGTCGTCTATGCTCTCCTGACCGGACGCACTTGATAACTGAATATATCCTGTTGGCTGGAATATGTATCCAGGCGAAACGAGAGAGCCTCTCAGTAGGCCCGTTGTATCCTCGCGGAAGAGAGAATCTAGCTCGAAGTATGGATATTGTATGTCTATATCTATATACCATTGTATATCTATATGATTATGGTTATACTTCGCAAACTGGCTAGCTTAGCCACTCCTAATCCTTTCCGGACGAGAGAGCCAAAACGACGAGCTCCCTGATGTGTATTCCTGTGCATGTGAGCGAGATTCCCGAGCTTATTACCAAGTCTAGATTTCCCCGCAGCCGCTCACTCTCTCTCTCCCTGGCGCAAAGTTAACTCTCGCAACATCGAGTCTCCTAAGACTGCGCCTGATGTATAGCGGGGAAACCCTTTCTCGCCACTTTCCCCTTAAGCTACTTTGTCGAACTGTTAATGCGCGGGGAATGAGGATCGATCGATTTCCTTAGACTTTGCAAAGAAAGTTTCTATGCAAAAGACTTTTTAGGTGGATATTTTTTTTATTTTGAGAATCCGGTGTTTTTGGGTGGTTGGGTCCAGATAAAATCAAAAGTTTTTCTGAGTGTAAACGTAAGGAAAAATTATCAAAAAATTTAATTTTATAATTATTATGATAAAGGCGACGATTCTTTTCGGCGCCGATTTTCAACGAAGGCGACGTACTTGACGACGTCCCAGCTCGGGTGGCCTTCACCCGAGACGCTTTGTTTTTGAATACGATAAATAGTAGAACGCATTTTTGGATAAGGGCTGCCGAGCTCTACGCTCGTCAAAAGAATCGACGTTTCGACGAGCGAGGCGACGATCACTCTTCGAGAGACCTTCAAACCCGAAACTTCGTTTCCGCAGAATATCTTTATTCTTTCAAATATTATATAACTTTGTACGCGACGTCACGCGCTTGAGCATCCAATATATTTTATATACGTTTATACAATCCCGTGTTCGGCGTTTCTTACAATGATTTAAATATAAATTAAGACATTTTTCTAGAACGTCTCCGAAGCTACAAAAATTTGTAGTTCATGTTATCGTTCAATATGTACGAAGACAATAATAATAAATAAGAAAGTAATAAAATAAAAATGACAAATGAAAATAAGAGATCATACGTAGGAAGTTTATCTTCGTAAATTCTGACTCTGGAGAATCTTTTGTTTTCCTCGAAAGAACACCCAGGAGTGAGAAACGTTTATTCTTCTCATTCCTCGCAACGAATTTTTTCCCCCGGCAGTTTAGTCCTCATGGAAGACTTTTCGTAAGGAGGAAAAAGAGAGAGGAGAGAGGGAGTGGGAAGGGGGTTAATCTTTAACCCGGAGCTATGAGAAAGATTTCGCGCCATATTTCTCGATAAACGATAAATCAGAGTTCGTATAATACACGAGCTTTCCTATCGTTTGCTTCTTTCTCTCTTCTTCATTCTCTTTTCGCATTGCGCATTTCTTTTGTCGATCTCGCTCTCTTTTTCTCTTCTCGGTCACCCCCATTAATCTATGGGTTATCTACGACTCGAGCCACCCGCTCTCAGGACGTGGATAAGTACGTCGGAATGAGCCATTTCACCCTTGGGAATTTCCAAGAGTTCAACATCCACGAGCATTTACCGAACGTGGCAATACTTTTCTTCGATTCTACTCCAAGAACGAGCCTAACGTATTTCTTCCTGAAATTACGTAGTGATGACGCGTCCAGAAAATCTTGAGTCGAATTTCGGAAAAAAATTGTAATTATTGTTTGAGAATGTTTAATCTCATTACAGAGTGAGCAATAATTTTATTCAATAGTTATGAGCGATTTTTTTCACCCTTGAGAATTTTCAAGTGTTCAAGAACATCCCTGTGTATTTATAAAATTTGGGAAAATTCACAAAATTGTTTTTAAATGGTAAAATAAACAAAAAATGTTAAGTTATATTTCAAAAAAAAAAAATTTCTTTTCTGAATATTAAGAAGTTAAAATTTCTGCGATGATAAAATAGTGGGCGATGAGATAAAAAAAACGAATAAAGTTTTTTTATGTAATATTTTTCTTATTTTTTTTATAAGATAATAAGATAACGTTATGAAATAAAATGAAATCGGTTCATCGTGAGTTCTGAGATGAGAATTTTGATTTTTTGTGTATCATGAAGGATTGATCTCGATTAAGAGAAAATATGTGAGGAAGGACGAGAATCTCGTCTTCGTTTCATGGTGAATAATGCTCGAGGGTTATCATTTCACCTCCAGTCTCATAACTCCATTGCGAGGGTTCTCTCTTTCTCGTGCGTACGTTATATATCCATGTTCAGAATGGATGATATCAGAAAAGAAAAGAACGTAACGAAGTAAAGAACAACTTTCTTACGGTATATAACACTATCGCGAGCCATTCTTCTCCTCATTCTACCCTGCCAACTTTTTCCCTCTGGCCCCGTTTTTCCCTCTTGGAGCTCCGGCGCGCTTATCGTCGAAAAGTTAAGTGGAAGAAAATGCCTCGCGACTGTTACAAGAAGAATCCGGATAAAACTTGAAATTGATGCAGTGCGCCGGACCTGCATAGAATAAATGTCGAGAATAATTTCATGCCGGATTCCCATCCTCGACCAATTTCCCTATCTTTATTTTTTCAAACTTTCCGAGCGTCTTCATTTTTGTTCCTCGGTAAGAAATATAATCAGACGAGAGTATTCAAACTATTTTAATTTGATTCAAATTTATTTACTCTAATAGCGCTGAATGAAACTGAGATATTAAATGGAATATTTTTTTACTTTCATAGTATTAACTTTTTCTTAAATATTTCGAAGTGGTTTTTATTTATTTTTTAAGAAGAAAATTGTGTAATGTGGGACGTGTCAGTCGAGATTTCGAGAAATTACAAAGGATGTAAGATACTTGGGAATTGTATTCAGGCGTGACAAAAGATATCTACCTGCTTCTCGCAGCGAGTTTCAAGACATCGTTGTTCAGACTTGCCATTCTCGCTCTCACAATTCTTTTGGTGACAAAAGTGGCGTGTCTGCCACAGATATTGTACAATTCAGAAGCCAATGTGTGTCACAAAGATCGTCTTCTCGAAGTATTTTAATTCTCGTGACTGTCTCAGACAGTTTTGAGCATGTTTTGAGAATTTTGTAACAATTTTGTCATAAAATGGAAAGTAATTTGTATTTATTTGAATGTCAAGCTCGATTTCATTTCGGAAAAGGCTCTGCAAAATTTAGAAATTGGTCTTGGAGAATCTCGATTTGAATAATTATCGTTGAAATCATGCAAAACTTGAAAATTATATCGAAAAAAAAATTTCCAAAATTCCAGATCGTAAAGCGATCAAATTTTATTTTCACCCATTATTTTTGGACGTTTCGAGATATTTTCCTGAATGTTCGGCTCGTTTCGATTGCATATTGAGAACGAGCGTGACCGTGCAACGGGTAAACTGATTATAAATCGCAACGAACGAGAGAAAGACAGACTGCGAGCGAGGATATTCGCAAAATACGTGGCCAAGCCGATAAATTGGAATTTTATTATCGCTAATAACCATCGAAAATTAATATTCGCCGATATTTATACGAGTGCGGAACATTTCGATGCGCCTTTTTGAACGTGCACAACGGGCTTCTCTTTTCCCTCCCGCGATTCATATACTTGCGCGCGAGATAAAGAGTACAGAAAATAGAGAGAAAGTGCGATGAGAGAACAAAATGCCAGCCCATTATTTATAACGTTTCATGCGCAATACGTCCGTCCTGGCGGATCGAAAGCTCGCACGCAGATTCGGAGCTTTATGGGATAAAGCTTCGCATTTGAATTGTCGAGCACAATCGATTCCCCGAGCTATTTAAAAAAAGAGAATAACAAATCAGAAGCCATAATAATATCGCTCGTCTATCCTTTCCCTGAATCTCAATAATTATACTGTCAATCTTTTTTATTTACAATAATGCCCGGCCTCATGAATATGCAACGAAATTTTCATCGAATGATCGTTTGATCCTCGTCGTAAAACGAGTTTATCTCATTACCTCGGGTCTATACCTGTCCATGTACGCTGGTGGTTAGTTTTGTGTGAATTTGTTATACGAGCCGGTGCGAACGTTTTTCCCCTCTGGTCATTAATACTTAAGTTCGATCTTTATTTTTAGATACGTGCAATTAAAAATAGAGCTATTTTATAGCTTCAATGTTTTTTTAGGCAAATTAGAGTGAGTTTTATTTTTTGATTAGTTAAATTTTTTAAGTGGACGTAGAAAGAATTATGAAGACTAATCTTGGACTCGTTTACAAGAGAGTTTTTTCTGTTTAGGATGGATCGTCGATCTTTTTAGAAATCGACACAAATAAATTTAGGTACCTGAAATCTTTTGTCTGTTTTTAATTTTTCTTCCTTTGGCTTACCTAATAATAAAATCACGATATCTAACAAATTGGGTATAATAAAATTGATTCAAAAACATCATTTTTAAATCGATTCAGATAATTTTTAATCTACAAAAAAACAGCATATATGCTGTAAAAAAATGAGGCAAGTACATTTACGGGATTATACTCCAAGCTGTCGTAGAAAATATGTTGTAAAAC